>CM057105.1:1329991-1467491 GCA_029959045.1 Taenioides sp. WSHXM2023 | reverse complement strand
AAAGAGACAGAGGGGGGAGAAGGGACAAGAAGAGAAATAGTGAGCGAAAGAGAGAAAGAGAGCAAGTGAGACAGAGGTAGAGGGAGGGAGGGATAATGCAAAAGAGAGACAGAGAAAGAGAGCAAGAGAGAGCGAGAGAGAGAGCGAGAGAGCGAGAGAGAGAGTGAGTGAGAGAGAACGAGCGAGAGAGAGAACGAGCGAGAGAGAGAATGAGCGAGAGAGTGAGAGAGAGAGAGAGAGAGAAAAGTGGACTCAAGTGGGAGCTCTATGCCCACAACAACTGTCAGACTGCTGGCACAAAACATGACATGCATCTTCCTCCTGCTGCTTTAACTAGCTGCAGTGGTTTTGCCATAAAATTGAATTGGGGAAAATGGTAGTAGTGAAGAATGTGGCAAAAAAAAAGCTTCAATTTTTTAAACCAGAGCCAAGATTTATTCTATTGGTGCCTATGTGAGCCTTAAGGAATTGCAAAAACTAGGTCAACTGTACAGCCTACACTCTCAATTAACCACAAAGGTTTTTATTGCTCTATAAATTAAAGCAAGATTTAAATACACCAGATATAATGAAGTTCATATTTTTGTCCGTATTTGGAACTGGCCCATAAAGAACCTTGAATTCCAGTTATTCTGTAGTTTGGGGTGAGAAGTCTGGATTCATTGAGTCTAACAACAACAACAAAAGCACAAAATTCCTTTGAAAACATCTTAAATCGTGAAGATTGAGTTACTACCCTTGACCATCTCTTACTATGGTGCAAAAATTCATTGTGGTTTCTGAATGCATGTTTCAACACTTAAAAAACAACATGTAACAAAACAATAACAACGCAAAATGTCTATTGACCTCTTAGTATTATAGCCCCTATTAATGTATTTAGTGCATTTTGTCATATTAAAAGTTCAAAGTGCAGTCTCACCTGAGCCTGTCCTCCTCCTTCTTCCTCAGCTTCATGTCGCGCTGGACCACTCTGAGGACGTGTTCAGCCTCGTCGTCCGTCAGCCCGGACAGGTCCAGCTTGCGGCCCATGGCTCCGGGACACGCCACTGCTGCAGCTCCAGAGACGTTAGGAGCAGAAGGGGCCAGAGGGGGGCGCTGCTCTGGGGGCCGAGGCTGGGAGCACCCTGTGAATGGGACAATGATATAAATGAGCAGGCCTGTCAACAGAAATTAGGGGGGGCAGGGCAAGAAGCCTCACATGGGCCCCAATCTAATATAAATTAATAGGAAAAGGGTCCAATTCTGGGCCCCTAAAACCATGGGACGCAGGACAACAGACTCGTCTGCCTCCCCCCTTAATAACATCAGAACATGATTACAACAATAGCTACAGGTGAGAATATACTGATTCCATTGTATTTACATAAATGTATTAATATTTTACATTTGTTATTTTTGCTTAGTGACTCAATGACAAATTACTATATACCCTGATATTGTGATTTCTGAGAAATGTGAGACCTGGTGTTAAGGGTCAGTTCTTGGATCCCTTTATCAGTGCAAGCTTTTGTGATAACATAAAAACACTATGCAGTGTGGAGAAACAAAAGTATACCACAACTTCGGTCAACAAAGACTTTTCCTTGAGCAGGTCAACTTTATTTGAAAAGGAGGTCATCTGGTCTGGTATGTGCCCTGCGGTACAAGTACACTTGGCAAAAAACCAGATAAGAAACACACTTTTAAGCAGTCCATTTTCCCTTACTTACAATATTTAGTCTTTAACAGTCTTATAGAATATATTGGAATCCAACTTTTTGTTGATGCATTTAAATGATAAGGGGATAGAGGGAGTAGGGTGGGATTAGGATAGAGATATTTAATGTTTTGTATGTCTCTGGGACTGCAGATAGAAATTAGTTCAGAGAGCTGTAGACTGGTACAAAGCATCTCTCCTATATTATATCTAAATTGTATCTACATTATATGGTCATTACCCAAAAGATATGGTAGTAGTAATAGCAAATACAAAGCCTCACATAAGTTGGCTCAACACAAATTTAACAATGTGGAGTTGCCAGACAGAGGCTGAGAGGTGGGGGTCTAGTTCAAAGCTATGTGTTGACTTGAGGAGGAGAGATAAATGAACGATGGGGCGATGGACAGGAGTGGGTCCATTAACTGCAGTCTCTAAACCAGATGGGAGTGCACTGCAGAGAGAGTGATGATGACTCAGGGCCACACAATTATGTCCGGATATTACTGGACCAATAGCTCCATCGACAAAGCGCTCTCTTTTGTGTGGAGCAACATTCAACCCAAACTTCTGCTGTCTCCTTTCCTCCTATCCTATCACAAATTGTGTTTTTCAGACTTAAACGTGTGAGATTTTTCAACTCTTCTGATTAGTTTTGTGATATTTTAACTACAACCTGACACAGTTGGCGATGTTTTGAAAATGAATGCTTTCTTTGGCTGGCTGTTGCAAGAGAAAGTAATTATGAAGTGGCAAATCAAGTTTTACACTGTCAGTGCAATAAAGTCAGGAAGACATTGTCTTTGAATAGAACAGACTTGAACAAAATCACATTTCTCACACAAACATCTGCGGTACACCACATGTGGACTGACATGTGGCAGCAGATCGCCCACACATTTTAAGCCCAACAATATGGCCACCAGCCTCTGCCAATCTCTGAGTCTGTTCTCAATATAAACCTGCAGAGTGACACTGCTGTGCTGGGTGGGTGGTCCTCTCCACACTTTTAACCTGATGATACATAACTCAGAAAATACATAAATAACAATGGTTATTTAAAGAAAACAGTCTGTATGAAAAGCAGTTTCAAAGTATTTTTTCAATGATCGAAAACTTTTGACTGGCAGAGGTGATCCAGACTCATAATAGGGCCAATACTGACCATTCCCAAAACTGTATCCAAATGCTAATGGCTCTTTTTCAGCTGCAATGGAAATCTCGCAATGTAAAAAAAAAAAAAAAAAAAAAAAAGAATGTACAGTAACAGTTAATCATATAAAAAGTAATCATTTGATTCTGCATATTTCCTTATTATTATTATTATCATTATCATTATCATCATTATTATTATTATTATTATATTGCCATAGTTTCTGACATTAGGTTGGCATGTTTTTTTATACTGAAAGATTGTCTTGGCTCACTAGACCTGATCTGTGCAGTCCTCCGAATGCATGTTGAAGATTAATGCACCATTACTCTACAGCCACAAGGGAAGGCAATTATTCAGGCCTGCTTTTTATAGTGAGTGGTGTCAAGGACGGCACTGGAGCATCATTCATGTCTAGGAGAGAGACTACCTTTGCACTAGTGATACAGACCATGCACGGCAACCACTCAGATATTTTATTACTAATCTCAGTGGTTGGAAAAGGACACAATTCCCATATCAAGATCAACATTATCTAACATCACTGAAAAACCCCTATTGGAGATATGTACGGTACCATTTGGTGCTTGGCTGACTTCCTATCAACAATGGCTTTGAGCTAAATCACATTTGATGGTATAATGTAAAGGTGAGACATTCGATCATAAAGGTCAAAGACAGTATATATCTTTATGTACCTACTGAAGGCTACCCCATGGATGGTAACGTCATACGACTGGAGGGCTGATAGTTATGCAGGAATGTCTAAGAATGTCACAATAACAAATTTCAAAGTTGCTCAAGAAAATATAATTACAATATTGTTAAAAAAATCATGAGCTGCCATAAATAAATAGCCAAATCAAACACTATAGTACTTAGTTTGCATGTGTAATGAGTCATAGACGTTATTAATTCAACCTCTTAGGGCTTAAATCTTATCGTATATCCAAAAAAGAATAATTTCCCAATAGCCCTAAAAAATATTGTACCAGCTTTCACATACTGAATGATAACCCAAGATAGTATTTCTCTTGACAGGCATCACATCACAAAGGCATCACATATTGATGAAGAAAATCTAGACTATAAAAAGATAATACTGAAACTAATGTATTCCACTTACACAATAACCCTAAAGTAGAATTATCCCTAAAAAACTGTTCTAAATGTAAAACATGGTTAAAACACACACTGCAAGAAATAAATAGCAGAATGAAACACTTTAGTAGTTAGTTTGTATCTGTAATGAGTCATAGAAGTTATTTATTCATTCTTCTACAGCTTAAATCTTAATCGTTGAACAGAAAAATAACAAAAAAAATTCCCTCTAGTACATAAAGAAAGGAAGATGTACCATCAAAATTTTTTCTTCCATCTAACATATATTGAACACCAAGTTGATATAGTAATGATAGTGATAGGCCTAGGAATGACCTCATTCTAGTTTTTTATTAAGTTTTTTTTGTTTGGTGCATTATTTATTTACTCCTCAGTCATACATGATGGCTGCCAATTCTGCAAGCACATCCAAGGTGAAAAAGTCTGTTGCCAAAGGAGGACAGCAAAATGTGCGCCCAGAAAATATGTTAATGCAGTATTTTCTCTTCTATAGTAAGCGTTTTATGTGACTAAGAACTCAGTGCTCTTTTTGTGTCCATTTTCAAGAAGGTACAAAAAAGTATGCCTATAGAAGACTATGTATTTCACACGGTTCAAAAAAAGTAATTGTCACACAAGTACTGCACACAAGAAAGGATGAGTTGAAGCTTTTCCACCACATGCAAAAATACCAAAATATTGCGATATCACATTGTCAGATGTCTCAGAATAATGTTGTGGGCTAACACAACATACACTATATTGCCAAAAGTATTAACTCACCCATTCAAATAATAGAAATCAGGTGTTCCAGTCACTTCCATGGCCACAGGTGAATAAAATCAAGCCCCTCGGCCTGCAGACTGTTTCTACAAACATTTGTGAAAGAATGGGTCGCCTTGAGGAGCTCAGTGAATACCAGTGTGGTACTGTGATAGGATGCCACCTGTGCAACAAGTCCAGTTGTGAAATTTCCTCACTCCTAAATATTCCACAGTCAACTGTCAGTGGTATTATAACAAAGTGGAAGCGATTGGGAACAACAGCAACTCCGCCACGAAGTGGTTGAGCCACGTAAACTGACGGGGCGGGGTCAGCGGATGCTGAGGTGCATAGTGCGCCAAGGTTGCCAACTTTCTGCAGAGTCAATCGCTACAAACCTCCAAACCTCATGTGGCCTTCAGATGAGCTCAAGAACAGTGCGTAGAGAGCTTCATGGAATGAGTTTCCATAGCTGAGTGTAAAGTTTGGTGGAAGGGGGATTATGGTGTGGGGTTGTTTTTCAGGAGCTGGGCTTGGCCCCTTAGTTCCAGTGAAAGGAACTCTCAGTGCTTCAGCAAACCAAGAGATTTTGGACAATTCCATGTTCCCAACTTTGTGGGAACAGTTTGGAGAAGGCAAACCATGACTGTGCACCTTTGCACAAAGCAAGGTCCATAAAGACATGGGTGAGAGAGTTTGGTGTGGATGAACTTGACTGGCCTGCACAGAGTCCTGACCTCAATCCGACAGAACACCTTTGGGATGAATTAGAGTGGAGACTGAGAGCCAGGCCTTCTCGTCCAACATCAGTGTGTGACCTCACACATGCACTTCTGGATGAGTGGTCAAAAATTCCCATAAACACACTCCTAAACCTTGTGGACCTTCCCAGAAGAGTTGAAGCTGTTACAGCTGCAAAGGGTGGACCAACATCATATTAAACCCTATGGATTAAGAATGGGATGTCTATTAAATTCATATGCGAGTCAAGGCAGGTGAGCGAATACTTTTGGCAATATAGTGTATGTAACCGTGAGATGCATATCGTAAAAAAAAGATATACCATGAGAAATAAATAAATAAATAAATGTTTTTTAAGTCATATTCAGAACAAATTCATTAATGTCTACAAGACCTGCCACTTCTGTCTGATTCAAATGCGGTTTGATCTCACGTAAAGTATGTGTTCGGTTTATAGATGTTGGTTTGTAGAGAAGCACTGAAGGATAAAATGGAAGTCAAAGTGGAAAACTGGTCACACACCCAATGGACAAATCCAGGAGAAAGAAAAACACTCCAACTGAACACACAATATCCGAAAACATGTCCCAACAGAAACATTACCAAACTGCTGTCCTTGCACTACTGTCAATCAAACAGCAGTAAAAGCTTGAATCAGACAGTACCCCTTCTGTCCATTTCCACAGGACAAGAAACAAATTGGAGAACACATTGGACAGGTGCTAAATTAACTGCTTTAGAGGCTTCATTGGATCAGCTGGAGGGACAGAAGCCAGGGAGGAGAGAAAAGCTTCAGATTATTTGAACTGGGGCAAAGGCACCGAGATGACTATGCATTTGAAGATAGTAATGGGATTTTATTATGTCCAACCTTGAATAGGAGGACAGACTATCCTGTGAATATGAGCTGGCCTTTCTTTGACATTTATCTTGGTCCAAATAGTGATGAAGGATAGGTTTTCAGTATGCTCAGTATTTATTATAGTGCCAATTTTAATATCAAAAGACTCATTTTCAAATAGGCCAGTCACGATAATTACAATATCAATGTACCATTCAATATATGATAGCTTTTTTTTTTTTTTTTTTTTTTTTTGGGGGGGGGGGGCTCAATAGTTAAAGTGGGGAAACTGTAGAGAATAGAATACGTAACTTTAGCTATTTATTGGTTCATTCTGCTATTTATCTGTTGCAGCTCAAGCCTTTTAATGATACAGTCTATATAAAAATTGGTTTACTGGGATCATCCTAGTTTGTGTCAAAGGCATAAAATAGTTTCAGTATTAACATTTATCGCAGTATTTCTCAGTAGCAATAAATTGTGCTTCAAATTTTGTTATTGTGACAGGCGTATTTTAGTAAATTTATCAGAATTATTTCTGCGTTCAACAGTAAATCATCTCTCTCCACAGCCCCTACATTGTCTCCAACTACATTTACATGTCACATGCCTTCCACAACATCCCTTGAAATTAGGTAAAATAATACAACAAATTACTCATAAAAATACAGTTGAACCTGATTTTATGTTCTGCTACTTTATATTATTACAGATGTCAATTTCATTTTGTTGTGGAGGCCCCTGGCCGGTTTCATTATTATTTTGGGGGTCCCAGCCTAAAAGTTTGAGACCCCCAGCTAAAAGCATCCTTCCATCACTGTTCCTATCTGCACAGGTTCAAATCTTTTTGAACCTTACTCTAATATATCATGGATGTCCTTTGATGTAATTGCAGATCTTATTTGTATTCATAACCCTTATCCCTTGTGTTGTCCTCCCCAAGTGAAAGTTATAAAATGGTCATATGCACCTTAATCTTTCCTTCATACTTTTATAACCCTAATAGCCTATGCACTCTAAACCCTATTAGCCTATACAACACACACTATAGTATTTTATGAATGAAGTGCAGCTTTTACACAACAACAAATGAATGATTAAAAAGGTTAAGTATCCGTGCATGTCACATCCATCACCATTCACTGTGCACTGACCAATTACTGCCTCTTCACCTGCTCTCCACAAAGGGCTGGGAGAGCTTTTAAGATGAGAAGCCTGAAGATCTGTGAAGCTAGCACGTGAAGGCCTTCACTACTCATGATAAAACCAGATGTTAATTAAATCCGCTTCTGTCTCGTGTGCATGTGACAGTGTGCAAAAACAGTGGGTTGGGTTGAGGTTCTGCATCAATAACACTGCAAATGGTAATGTTTTTAATGACTGGAGATCTTATGAGCGAAATATCGACTTTTAAAATGTGTCACACGCTGTGAGCAACAGGTAAACATAACACTTACCACCAATCACAGCCACTGTAAGACGAAGCAAACCTTGGATTCCACGCGCACCTGATGCACCTGCCTCTCACTAGTTTTGTTGAGCAGTTTTCAGCGCTGCCACAAGCAAAAACACAACCATATTCTAACAAATAAACTGCATTTATCGGTTTCTCCCTGTTGCACTGCCACGTTCGCTATGACTCAGTGATAACATCAGTGACAGATGCCAGCTCCTGCACCTGTAAGCGCGCAGCTAAAGCGACCAGACGTGCCCAAATAGCGCAAAAACTGGGTAGCTTCGCGTAAACCTGCATCTGTACGTGCATAATATCACAATTGTGCTTATGTAAATACTTACACAAAATCTGGAGGAGCTGGATGAGCGCCAGTTACAGTCTTTTGCAGGCAGCGTAATCTAAAACAAGACGAGTCAACTTCCTCCTCCTTTCGCGCCACCTGCTACGATTTTTCCGGGATACTTTTTTTTTTATTTGGCGCTCCTTTTTTAGCTCGTAATGTTTTCCCCCCAAAGCAGCGGCATCAGCAACATCGGCGGCAGGCAAGAGGCAGAAGACGTAGGCACCGCTGAATGGACGATCACGAGGTTCGCATTACACCACGAGGAGGGAGGGAGCGAGGTGAGTGGCGTGGCCCCCAACCTCGGCTCTTCCCGTGCTCATGGTGATGGAGACACGCGGCGGAGCGCTTTGTTCTGGTAAAGGCTAAAGTGTCGGATGGGAGAGCAGAGATAGCAGAGGCTGTTCGTGGCTTCTGAACAGCAGTTTTTTTTGCCAGGGCATAACGCTCCGATACGATTTTTTGGCAGCGATGAGGGCACGAGGGAGGTGGGAGGAGTGTGTTGGCTCGCTCGCTCGATCGCTCCATTCACAAAGACAATGACTGTGCAATTACACCGCAAACAGCCCAATTAAATGCCGTGGAGGTGTATGAAGTCATCTCATGAGCATCATTTTTACTAAATATGTTTCTTGAGGGGAATAGAATAGGCTACCTGCAATGTAACAGTAGGTTACTGTATGCAACCACAATACAGTCAAGTAGTTGTGTATTCCTGGCACAGTGTGAGGCCAGCAAAGCAGTTGTTTTTAGAGCAGGAATCTAGGAGTGCTGACAGAGGTGCATTGCAAAAAGTCTTTCTGGGTTGCAGTAGACTCATTTCTCTGACAGGTGAATCAATATTTTCAGTTTTTCAGGACACTTAATTAGCCCAATCTTCTCAAATGCACCACAGAGGAAACCCTTGATATAGTATGTTATCAATGAATAACTGCTACACTTCCATATAGCTTAGATTTATGCTATTTTTTTAACTTTAGTTTATCAAGATCAGCAGTGCAAATAAGCATTTAGAACAATCCTTGACACAGGGTTATTATATTAGTCATTATTCAGGTACATAGTCACCAGAGTCCATTGTTCTAAGAATAAGTCCATTTTCAGCTGTCAGGTGTCCCATGATATAGACTTGTTTTAGTCTCTGTGTCCATTCTGTCCTTGTCAGAGGGGAGGGTTTCCTCCAGTTAACAGTTATTATTTTTGTGCAATCATCAAAAGAGTACAAAGAATAAACTGTTGATCTTTTACACATACATTATCTGACAGTGCTCCTAATACATATACACTATATTGACAAAAGTATCCGCTCACCTGCCTTGACTCGCATATGAATTTAAGTGACATCTCATTCTTAATCCATAGGTTTAATATAACGTCGGTCCACCCTTTCCAGCTATAACAGCTTCAACTCCTCTGGGGAGGCTGTCCACAAGGTTTAGGAGTGTCTTTATGGGAATTTTTGACCACTCATCCGGAAGTGCATTTGTGAGGTCACACACTGTATTGGCTCTCAGTCTCTGCTCTAATTCATCCCAAAGATGTTCTGTCGGACTGAGGTCAGGACTCTGTGCAGGCCAGTCAAGTTCATCCGCACCAAACTCTCTCATCCATGTCTTTATGGACCTTGCTTTGTGCACTGGTGTACAGTCATGGTTTGCCATCTCCAAACTGTTCCCACAAAGTTGGGAGCATGGAATTGTCCAAAATCTCTTGGTATGTTGAAGCATTCAGAGTTCCTTTCACTGGAACTAAGGGGCCAAGCCCAGCTCCTGAAAAACAACCCCGCACCATAATCCCCCCTCCACCAAACTTTACACTTGGCACAATGCAGTCAGACAAGTGCTGTTCTCCTGGCAACCGCCAAACTCAGACTCACACCCACAGACCTGGCAACTGCCAAACCAAGACTTGTCCATCAGATTGTCAGATGGAGAAGCACGAGTCGTCACTCCAGAGAACACGTCTCCACTGCTCTAGAGTCCAGTGGCGGCGTGCTTTACACCACTGCATCCGACACTTTGCATTGCACTTGGTGATGTATGGCTTGGATGCAGCTGCTCGGCCATGGAAACCCATTCCATGAGGCTCTCTACACACTGTTCTTGAGCTAATCTGAAGGCCACATGAAGTTTGAAGGTCTGTAGTGATTGACTCTGTAGAAAGTTGGTGACCTCTGCGCACTATACACCTCAGCATCCACTGACCCCACTCAGTTTAAGTGACCTACCACTTTGTGGCTGAGTTACTGTCGTTCCCAGTCGCTTCCACTTTGTTATAATACCACTGACAGTTGACTGTGGAATATTTATGAGTGAGGATATTTCACAACTGGACTTGTTGCACAGGTGGCATCCTATCACAGTACCACACTGGTATTCACTGAGCTCCTCAAGGCGACCCATTCTTTCACAAATGTTTGTAGAAACAGTCTGCAGGCCTACGTGCTTGATTTTATTCACCTGTGGCCATGGAAGTGACTGGAACACCTGATTTTGATTATTTGGATGGGTGAGTTAATACTTTTGGCAATATAGTGTATCAGCGGATCCATAGGGAGTTCACAAGACAGTATATTTTCTATTTCTATTTTAATGTCCTGCCAATAATTACAAAGAACTGGGCAATGCCAGAAGATATGTGAGTGATCCGCTACAATTTCTCCAACATAATGGTTTTTGTAGAAACTTGAAATGAGTAAAGGGGTTCTAAAATATCTAATTTTTGTCTTCCAATCAAATTCCTTCCATAGATTACTGTTGACACCTATGTGGCTGATCACACACATATCCCTCCATGTCTTACCCTCAATAATTACATTTAACTCTAATTCCCATTTATCTCTGATGTCCAGTGTTTCTTCTCCCACATCTTCCATCATCTTGTATATTAATGACACATGTTTTTCAGTCCGCAAATGTTTTTCATGCATTGTTGTAAAATATTGCTCAATACCTGTAGGTTCTGCTTTAATTTTTTCCATTCAGCATGACTCTGAATGTAGTGCCTTATTTCTAAATAACAGATTTAGGCTATTCTTATATCATCATAATATGAATAATACAGTATCCCCACAAGCCAATGTGTGTGCTGTGTAAAAAAGCCAAATTAAGATGCAAATCACTGCACACCTGGAGTTCACTACACTATACACAATATAAGTATATTAAACCTATAAACCCAAAAGGGGAAGCAAATGTCATAATCTTGTACATAACAATAATGTATCACATTACATTGTAGCCTGTTATTGTTCAGTGTTTATGCTCTGCATCAGTTTTCACTTACGTCCAGCATGAGTCATTGTGTCCCCCTCAGGTCCCATACTGAAATAACTGCATTAACATTCATCATTTGTTATACCTTCACATTATCATAGTAATTCACTAATCTAGGCATAAAACCCTGACTGGGACTTGGGCTACTATCATGAATACACAAAAGCCACTAAAGGACTATGACGAAATTTTGATTAAATACAGCAAGAATTCCACAGTCAACACTATTTAAGTTTACACCAAATGCACACTGCAGGTTGCTTAGAGCCACATGAGATTCAATTCAATAGGATACAGCATGTTTCAGAGCAAAGTATGTGTGGGTATCACACATACCTGTGTGCTATTCACTTCTGAATAGCAACTGCACCTTTAAGTGAGTGACAGTTAATACGCATTTTGATGGTCAATTGACAAAATAACACCTGGTCAAGTTTGTCTTACTCCAGTAAGAGAAAACCTGCCAAAGTGACATAAGATGTCTTTGCTAAAACCATATACCAAATGCTTCAGAGAGTTCACAGAAAGTTGCACATCACTGGCGGCTGCAGTCTGAGCCTGAAAAGTTGCTGTAACAGCAATGTTCCAGTTCATTTCCACAGTACAGAATAATCAGTGGAACAAGATGCAGAGAGAAACTGGGCAACATTGAAATGGAAGACACTTTGATTGTATTTTTCATTTGTTGTAACATGACAGTCAAAAAAATCCATGATCTTGTAAATAAAATACAACAAAAAGTGTCATCACTTATGTTATGTAGTTATTAAATTCTAACAAATAAAATCAGAGAAGAAAACTATTGTAAAATAAGTTACCTATGCACTGTTAGTTTCCATTATAAGACAAATCCACATCAGGTATCTTGTCACAAGCATATAATTATTTCTATGACAAAAAAGCTGTTTTCATATGTTTAAGTAAATCTTATTACCAGCTCCACTTCTGTTGACCTGTAGTATGACCTGCCCTGGATTCTTATGTTGTGAAAGTTGAGGTAACTAAAAATGTTGTTTTTACTAGTTTTACTAGGTACATTTCAGGTATCACCACCAGTAGCATCAATAGTGGTGTATATGGCAAAATAGTAGTAACAGTGATAGAAGTGTATGCATTTGACAGCAGTAACAGTATTGCAGTAGTTCCTGCATTTGTAATGTTGAATGTATTTATTGCTAAATATCTGCTCTGTCAGTAAAATCTGTTGTCATTGTACAGTCATAAATCTATACAAGGCTATTTATTAACAGGCTACTTCAAAAAACATTTGCAGTCGGATACAGTTTGTAGCATGTTATATTTGACTATGAACTTGTTTGACATTTCCACATAACAAGCAGGTAATACACCTTCATGCTTTGGTGCTCAGAAGTCAATGTGTGAAAATCTAATCACATGATCCGCAGTGTTAGCTTTTCTCAGCTTGCAGGCCCTCACAGAACTACCCCGGAGTTATGATTGCACTAAGGTGGAATATTTAGAGCCTATAGAGAGCGGTGCATTGTGGGTCTTGTATCCCTGTCACATGCTGCCCTAATTGCAGTCTCACTTTTCTTTTACACAGTGAGCATGTGCCACAGTGACATTCAAGCAGCTCTATGTTTGAGGAGATTATAGGCGCCAAAGCCTGAATCTTGGCATTTGGGGTCCCAGTTAATGTGAGAGCTTCGCTGCACACTGTATAATGATGTCCTCCCAAATGCCATGCCTTGAGAGAAAAGAATAAGCTATTTGGATTGTATTAAAAGCTTCTATGTATATACTGTTCTAGAAAACGTGCGTTCATCATAGCCTAGGTAAAGAGAAGCAGCGATATTGCACTAATGTATTTTACTACATGGGTCTGTGATCAAGCACGCAGCCAGAAACAACATAAAATGGGAAGCCAGTGGAAAATATAATGACAAGCTTTACACAAACTAGTGACTCTCAAACTCAACAGCCGTTTAGCAAGGGCATTTAGTGTGCTCATTGTTTTGTGCAAATTAAGTGACTTTCTACTGCTATATAATAATCTTTTTCTGTCTGAAAATATATAATGTACACTCTTTTGGTCCTTCCAGCACAAGCATTGACTATGAGAGTGAACAATTTTCTGAGGAAGCTGACCTGAGACATAGGACGTAGGAAAATACTAAAGGTGCCAAGTTATGGAAGGTCAAATAATGTCCAGTAATTGCTCTAAAGGCATTTTTGTAAATAGTTAAAGTTAGCTAGTGTGTCCATGTTGATGGTAATATATTGTATTAAAACAGGTATTATAGCGGTGATTAGTACTAGCTACATGGCAATAGCAATATTACAACCGAAGAAGAAACAGCTGTTGTAAGAATAGTTCAATTTTGAAGCTTGACAAAAACAAGTCTGATTTTAGGGGTAGATGTGAGAGGGACTGACAGAGAGGGGAAGGTGTGACAAGTACATTTGCAGTGTTTTGTGTCTGAGTAAGTTTCTCTTTGATCTGTGATTACTATTGACCTACATTTTAAGCTTGACTTCGTGACTAGACTTATTATAGTCTACTCTGTCATTCACAAAAGACAGTCATTTGCTATAGGCTATTTTAGCATAATACAGGCTACACATTTTAGGCTTTAATTAATACTATTTAGGCTTTGATTACTGGCTATTCTATTCATGTTGACTTTGGTTGACTTCTTTTACCAAAACCCCATATCCACAAACAAAGCAATTACATTATAAGATTTATTTCATGTTGTTGCAAATATATGCAATAGTTAAAATAAACCTATTCTGCAAAATGGACTTTTGGACCTTTTAACCATGTTATTGTTTTCCTCTCACCATTTACTCACCCAAAGTTATATTTGAAGTGATTTGTGCATGTCTGTGCAATCTTTAATCGCTTATTTTCAAGATGCCATTTTGCCAGTTATCCCATTAAAACTGAAATGGAAGTGACATTTGTTCAGCAGTATTTAGTAAAAATTAATTATGCATTCAGCAAGTAATATGCATTGTCCATTTGTTAGACCGGCATTTAAAAAAATAAAAGGAACACTCCACATGTTTTTTGCCAGTGGGTCTTTTGTATTGATTTAGGATTTGGACAGCAGCATTAATCCCTCCACTGTCCCCTCTTTATATACTCTCCGACTGTAAACACAAGGCCTACATTGGGTTGTGTATGTCAGAGGGGTGAAGCCTCTGCCTACTCAGCATGACTAATTGCCCGTAAGTGGCCCATTCTGGACTTGGAAGCAACATGTTGCAAACACCAAACAAACAGTGAGTCACCCATTCCTATTTGTTTCTACTGAAATTCACCTTAATATTTGTGTAGGAAAAGTTTTGCACTGTTAGATTTAATTAATGAAATGTAACTGGTTTTCGTGGGTGAGGCTACAGCGGCTGAAACAAGCACAGAGCCATTTCCCTCATTACAGATGATAAAGAGGTCATAATTGTGGAGTAATGCGTTAAAGCAGGGCCTGAGGAAAATCTCTTGTAATTGAAAACAAATGTTCTCTCTTGCTGGTGGTTTGACGTTGAAATTAGCCTTATAAACATGGTGCCAGTGAGTCCAGGTGCTGCAGAGGACCTCACTACTACAATTACTTTTATTGACCACAGAAAAACAACAAGGCAAGCCTGGGAAAGTCCATCTTCTATTTACACTGGAATAGAAGCAAGAATTCAGATCTCACACTTCATTATAAATCTATTTCTGTTATGTGATAGCAGCAACACATCAACAAAGTTGTGGTGAGAAACAGGGACGGACTGGGACCAAAAAATGGACCTGGACATTTCCCCCACAAATTGGCCCACGGTGGAAATTGAGGACGTTTATTATTATCGTATTACCGCCCTCTGCTGTTGGTACACCGGACGAATACAATGTAATTGGGTGGCTAGTACGTTTCTTCATATTTATTTTTACGTATTTATTGCTTTTTAAAAAAATTTTGTTTAGGACTAGTATGATAATTTTTTTTTGCAATTATACCTTTTGTCGTTTTCTTTTTATGATCTCTGAGCAGCACTTTGAAAACCGCATTGTTTGTAAAATGTTCTATGTAATAAAGTGGATTTTGGATTTAAGAAGATCCTAGGTTTCACTCACATGGTAAAATTCTCTCAGGTAAGATCATATTGACATAGCCTAGCTCAAGATTTGGAGATGGGTGTCCAAGCGGTGCACTGTGGCAGCCTACTGCTCTTAACAGGTTGTGGTATTGAAAATTTGGTCAAATGCAGAGCACGAATTTCCCTACGAGGAAGAATAAAGTTGAGCAATTTCGAAAAGTTATTTTTATCATTGTACATATTAGATGCTGGTTTTGATTAGGCCATAAAATAGAAGCTTTGTTTCAGTTTACAAAGCAACTCAACTGTATTTATTATATTTGACTCACCACTGCATGGAGAAATTACAAAAATGATTGTACCATAAGTCTTACTGTCACCTATGAGACAACCCTCTATAAAGTATTAGGCCCTATTTGTTATGAACATGAACAATCTAGGGCCTTCTCCGTAAATCACTTCCCCTTGTCCTTTTTCCCCTCTGCTGTTTACAAAGGAGAAACCACAACATATTGACAGTCTAGTCGATCCCTCTGCAGACTGTATTAGTCACACAGCGAGACGAGCTGCTAACCCCCTCCATCCAATGTTTACTTCACAAATGTGCACGAACCAGAGCCAATGCACAAGGCACTTCCACTTCTTCTTGTTAGGGTTGCCAATAGTTATCTGTAGCCAAGTTTAGCCGTAGCTGTTTACCACTGAGCTGTTTTTATTGCTTCCCACCCAGCTTACTGTGATGTTTGTGCTTAGGTTTGGCACAAGTTTAAGCAGAGGTTAAAACGCTAACTTGTTCTAGCTTTCAACAACAGCTAGAGTGAATAAATGTCTGAATACAACTACAGCCTCTTGCATAACAGTTACCCTAAAACTAAACACTGGTCTAAACTCCAAAATGTTTGCATGACCAGCCAAGACTGTACACTGAAAAATCTATAGAGAGAATTATAAACATCTCTGACGTTAGTGCCATATGAAGCAACTCGCACTCTGAGGACCTCAGGGACCGGCCTTCTGCTGGTGCCCAGAGTCAGGACTAAACACGGGGAGTCAGCGTTTCAGATTCATGCAGCTAAAACCTGGAACAGTCTTCCTCAAGATGTGAGACAGGCCTCTATTTTGACTCTGTTTAAATCTAGGCTCAAAACAGTTCTGTTTAGCTGTGCATATGACTGAAAGGTTTTCATTCCACACTCTTCTCTCTCATTTAATCTCTCTCTCTTTTTAATTTTATGATGATTATTTATGTTTTGATTTGTTTGTATTGTGATTTTAATGGATTTCTTATTCTGTAAAGCACTTTGAATTACTTTATGTATGAACTGTGCTATACAGAAAATTGCCTTGCCTATACTCTGGCTACACAAATATGCCTAAATATTAGTAAATAAACATATAAAACAAATTCACATTCTGAGATCACCACATTTGTTTCCAGGCATGCATATTATTAATTAATTTCTTCGGGCTTATAGGACCTGGTTTAAGACTGCTGGGTTTAAAAAATAATTATACAAATTTAATACGTAGGCAAAATAAAGATATTCGTTTGTAGGTAATAGGTGTAATTGCATGGGCAAGAATCAAACGGTTTGAATGGTGCTTCTGCAATCAGCAAAAAACAACTCAGACAAATAATGTGACCCAGATCTGAATGCTAGCAAAACATTACCTCTTTGCTAGCAAATTATGTTATTCTCAAATTTAACTGCCAGAGCGTAGAAGAATCAAATCTGTAAGTCTGCTTAAGCTCTGTGTTGTTCTAATGTAATAAAGCTCACACCTCAAGTTACCCTGACACAAATGTGGTGGTTCCTACACGTCAAACCCTCTACAGCGGCATTGTTTGAAACGACTCTTCGCTGCCATGGTAACAGGAGAAGCTGAGGGCGAGCGAGATACAAACGACAGAGCGAGAAGCCATGACCTCCAGATGTCTGACACTCATGATTTTATTACTTCACTGGACACAAGTCAAGTGTCACCGGACACAGCACTGATCCATGAAGTATGTTTGTTGCACCAAAAAACAAAGCAAAGATGAATATGAACCAAAGATGTTTCATTCAACCTGTAATCACCTGTACATGATCTCATCTTAGTCAGGAAGCAATTTAATTGATTGATCCCTTAATTCCTAAAATTGTGTTAACTTGATATGAGTTAACATTTAAAAAAAAAAGTTTGTTAAAAATCTTAGTAAAAACACAATTGCGTAATATTCCATGAGCAAAACCGACAAAGCCGTTTATTATTTTAGCACTGAACTGTGACTGTTTTAACAAGGCAGACAAAGCCAAGATAAATAATATTTATCCTTTTTACATACATCATCATGTTCCGTCTTTAATCATGTTCCGTCTTTAACCTTACACATGTAGAATTTGTATAAAGCTCCAGCACAGGCGGCTTAGGAGTTAATTGATCAGCTACAGTCACAGTGATGTTCTTTCCATGTGCTTTGATGTCTACTGATACTGATAACATGGGCCGATTTACTAAAGTATTTTGATTTGCATTTATTTGTAAGAGCAAGACACCCGTGAGGTAAATAAAAAAAAAAATGTAATTAATATTAATATGGTTATTAGCACTTTGTGATACATTTTTATATGAAAAGTGCTTTTATAAAAAAAAAAACAAAAAAAAAACTTGATTTGATTTATTTAAAGCATCCCTAATCATTGGCAAACAAACTGAAAGTTAACCAAGCCTTTGGGCCAAGACGATAGCTGCAAATGATGGTTTTGATGTCAGTATTGTGCCCAGCTCTTGTCCTTGGCTCAGCTTGTTCTTTCCACATGAGAGGATTAAAAGCTGCTTCTTTCATTCTCGCACCTTTCCACAGAGCCGTTAGCAAAGCTGTCACATGAAATGAAAGGACAGTGTGTTTCAAAGGAGTATTGATTTGTGGCCAGAGGGGGGTGACGTGTTTCTCAGCAAGACCTATGGAGACATGAAGTACTGTACAAGCACAGGATCTTGTTATATGGACTGCATGTTCCCAGATATCTTTGTCAGATTTTGGTCCCTTGGCAATAAGATTTAATTGAAAAACAATACCATGACCCAAGTGTTTGTACTGTTACATTATACTCCTTAGGGTTGGACCTAGTGCCTCAGTCCTTTGCTTAAATGGCAAAAGGAGAAATTCAATTTCTTTTGCTTAAACTCATATTTCTCCACCTTCTTCTCCTATGGAGCTCAACAGGGACCAACCACCTGCCCCTGGTTCAAGAAGTATATTTCCTATTCTGAAAAATAAATAATAAGCTTGAAAGCTTGCTCAGGGCTAATCAGCTATGTGGTAACTAATGACCACAAGACAAAACATTTTATTCAAAAATCTGTTTTTGCTCATTTCTGCTGGCTAATGCTAGCTAGCTCGTGACTAGGTTCCAGCTAAATCCGTTCTTTATGAGCAGATTGTGTTAAAGCAAAACTCAGATTAAATTCTAACTTGAGTAACAGAGCTTCAGACAGAGTAGTACCTTCAGTTAGCATCACACGCTCAGGAAATGTTGATGACATCAGCTGCAAAGTATCAGTTATGAATCTCCATTTACAGCAGTGCTTTGACAAAGTGTACCTTAACTAACAGATGATAAATGATAAAACAATAGTCTATATTATCCAGTTCTCCAGTCTGAAGTCAGAATGTTCAACTAATCAAAAGAAACCCAAGCAGCCATTATTGTGTGATGTCACATCTTGAATCTTTGCATTTCCTCCTTTGATGTCTTTCATTTGTTGCTTAGCTGTACCTAAACATGCTTCCAAAACGTATGCGCTTGGAAAATTACCTGTCTGCTTCGTTCTGGTTAGGGACAGCGTATCGCTTAGAAAAAAAATGTTTTGCACCCAGTGGCAGTCGTACATCAAACTTCGACACATTGACAGGAGCTCAAAGCAAAGCAGATGAATGACAAATCCCAGAGGAAGCACATGAGGGCAAATACTGAGAATGACTGTGCATTTGGATTGAGCTAAACATTCTTGAAAGAAACCACAAACTTAAGAAAAGGTTACTATGACTCAGGAGGTATAGTTGAAAGGTGAAACTGGACTTAACATTACACAAAAAAGTGTGTGTATAACAATCATCATGTCTGGATCGGTCTGCTAACATGACTGACAGGTTTGTCCACTGTCGACCCTGGAGTCCAGTTTGGATTGGCTCGTTCTTGAACTCATTTCTCACTGCTCTGCTTCCTGTCTCTGGACTAAACATCCCATCCCTGGCTTCGCATCATTAGTCGGCAGCTGTCGAGCCGGTGGTCTACCAAACCTCTAGAGAAACATTTGCAGCACTGCTTCTTACACAGGGTCCAATTTTCAGAAAAACAGCAGAAATAAGGAAGATGAATAACCATCTTGTAGCATATTCCCCTGGCTCTCACTGTGACTCAGAATCCTTCACATTTATGAGAGAGACATCCTTGGCTGATACACTGAGCTACATGCGCTTGTATTGGAGCCGATCTAAAGTCTAATTAAATTCCTCCTGCTGCACATGTTTCCGTCTGCGTTCAGGCGACTGGAGGTGACTGAGCCTGAGGCAGTCCCACTCACACTTTCCATCCTCGGCACACCTCAGACAGCAGACTATTCATGGACTACTTTCCCCATCAGGATGCATGCTTTATGGGCATATAAAGGCTATATAAACTGCACAGGTATGCTAACATCCCTCCACACTCCCACCAGATAATGTAAACCAGACTGTGCCAGTTTAAGGGAAAAGGACAAGCAGCATGTACTTATCCCATTATATTTGACCACAGAATAAGCTTAATGGCAATTAAATTAATACAGCTGCATTTTTGTGCCTCATAGGTTTTATAGTAGTGTCAGTAAAGTACAGTAAAGTACACAGTGCTACTGTACACACGCCACGTTCAAACACACTGAAAGATAGTCATTTCTCTGAACACAGAATGACTTCACGTCATGATGCGGCATTTCTTGAGGACATTACAAGAACAAACCCTCTAATATTTCATGTGTAACTTGTGGAGCCTGAACTCTTTCCTCACTCACAGGAGGATGCAGAGTGCAGACATAAGTGGAAAATGGCTTCTCGCTGCTCGGGATTGGGGTGGTGGTCGTGGACAGGGGGAGGCCTCAGCATGTCTGACATGTTTGTGGGGAGCGCTGGCCGCTGTTGGCCCAGAGCACAGGGCTGTGGTAGGCTGTTTGTCTGTGTGAAGCTGGCATAGCTCTGCTGTGCATCTGTTCTCCATTAGGACGAGGCGAGAGTATAAAGCCAGGAGCTGAGTGTGCGCGGAGCATTCGGAGTCTTGCCTCATCATGGCTCTCACTCTGTGGCTGTGTGCGCTCTGCCTCCAGGCCAGTGTGCTACAGGCTCTGCAGTGTCCCGGAGCGGAGCAGGGAGCGCCCTGTCAGCCTGCAGACTCACAGGTAAGAGGAACTTGCTTTTTAAGGGCTAAGAGACTGGGAGGATCAACTCTATGGCAAGGTGGCTCTTGGCTGTGTTTAATAAAGGTAATATTGTTGTGGGACTGTAATTAAAGGATTTATTTGAGAGCTTTTTATAGGCAGAGGAGTTTTACTTTTTTGTGTAAGATTTTGGTATAGCCTTATACTCTAAAACTCCTTTAGTAAAGACAGCCTTCATTGATGTGGAAAAATAATTTTGTACTCCATGTGTAAATATGTCTATATTTTTGGACTTCATGAAATCTTACATAACATGGATAACTATATTTTTTACTGAGGCAACCACGTTTACAAAGAAACGGTTGTACTTTTACATGGAGACTTCTGAGGACTTCGAGGAGCACTATTTTGGACAGTCCAGTCATTTCATAACCTAGGGCCCCAGACAGACATATAATTTGTGTAAAAGAAACAAAAGTCTCATTGTAATGGTTTTTACAGCCATAATGCCCTAAAATATAGCCTGTATGGAACAAACTGCTTCAGCTCCTGTTTTGGCGTTTCATGTGGCTGCCGGCTGTTGCACTTTAAACTTTGTGGTGGACATTTTTTTCTGCGGACAGTCCTTATGTTGTGTCCAATGTAATCAAACCAATGTGGATGACGGTTTCAACAGCTGCAAGACTTGAGAGGGATAATTTTTAACCCGCCCTTTGAAACACGACAAAATACTCTGGATTTCTGAACCAGATGAAGTTTGCACCACAGATGTGCATTTTCCAGCTGTTATTTGTAAAGTAATTATAGCACAGGCCAATTATAAACCATAAATCAAATGTGGCCAGAACTAACTAATACGCAGAAGAGTTTTCAAAGGGCTTCACTTCACGCTTCACTCCACCAAGGTCAATGGAGTTTATATTGAATTTGAAAGCATCAAATGGGCAATTTATGGGAATCTCGGGGAATTTACACAGGCAGCTAAATAAATTGGATTAGATGAAGAAAAAGTTTTATAATCTAAACATGTGTGCTCATTAAAAGGCAAAGTTTTATGAGGAGAAAACAGCTGGAGTTTTTCAAAGGAGTGACTTGTACTTAAATGTTTTGACGTAAGAAGTGCTGACAGCTAAACAGATGTGCTTGTCTGTACATGTAAACAGCTTATTATTATGCTATTATTGTGAATCGTCCCCAAAGGCTTTATTTCTGATTTAATTGACATAAAACATATGGCCTGTAAAGACAGACTGCCTATTCTGCCAGTCCCAAGCCTAAATCAATGCATATATTTTATCACAAGAAGCCACTGGGTAAAGACAATGTAAATGATTAGCTGTCGGGTAAAAATTCATTGACTGATTGATGCATGTTTGAGTAATCCTGTATTGTCCTGCATTTGAGGCTTATACCTTAATAAATTTGTGCTATTGTAACATTGTAAAGTTATCCACCTTCTTTTCCCTTTCTCAGTCTGAAGACCACATGCAGCAGATGGGTCTACCACTGACCAATGGCCTGGTATGTGTCACTATTTACTCTTCTCCTCTACAGGATTAACCCAATCTCTCTCAATCCTTCCTGATGACTTTGGTGGTGTGTCATGGAAATCAGTGAAAATTGCTCTGTGCTTAAATACAGTGGCAAACAACTGAGGGGAATTGTAAGGTTTGGGAAAGGCAGTGCCTCTCTTTGTCTGAGCATGCTTACATAACACCCAAAACAATTATGTCAATCCAGGCCAAAGCAGCACTAGGATATTACAAATAGGAATAATAATATGATGTTGTTGTGAGTAAGTTGTTATTTTGAGAATTGAGGACAGACGCTTTGTGAATTTCAGTAAAAACACTTCTAATATAATAGCTGTGACTGTCCTTTCAAAGCAAAAACTACACTTGAGGTTTTTTGACGTAGGTCAACAGCAATCACTGCAGAAGCTCATTGTTTCAAATGATTGCATGGACAGATTTTTTCGGGGGAAAAGTGGAAGAAATAGCAATTTGTCATCCAATTAAAAAAAAAAACTTTCTATTTTTTGATTTATGTAATCAAAAAATAGAAAAAATAGATGTTTTTTATCAAACATAAAACTCCTCAGACCTTGTTATAAATTGGCCGTGAAGTCTAATCAGCAAAGTGAAGGCTGTTGTTTCTCAAAGTGTCACTTCATCTGTTAGGGCAAAGAGGGGTCGATAGCATTGGCTCATTTATGTTCGGATCAATACAAATGCTGGAAATTGAAGAGGCCACATGGCAATTCATAGTTTTTCAATGGAACAAGAACAACTGTAGTTTAGTGCTTCTCAAACTATGCAACAATGTTGGTTTAGACCTGGTGTAATCTAGGATAAATTCTGGCATTGATCTTGACTATATTGTATAGACCTCGTATACGCAGTGCTGCATTGGCCCCCTTCTTGAAAATCCTTTGTATAGATTGGATGATTGGAATTTTCTGATGGTAGGCCCATGGAACTGCCAACAATCACGACTTTGCAGTTATAAAATGGCACTGCTTTCTGAAACTATAATTTAACTTTATTTATGCTGACAGAGAAGACGTTGAACTTTGTGAGTTTTTGTTTCATGTTGACACAGTTATTACAGAGATATTAACCAAAAGTCAGGCTATAACATCTCCATTCTGACAGTTAAAAGTTAAATTCTACCAGCTCAGTTTTAAACCATAGGTCTTACTGAATGTTATGACTTGCTATGAACGCAACCTATTAAGTCTGATCTGGTCTATAACAACTTTTTAAAGTTTGAAATTATATAATGATCCAGAGTTGCTTTGTGTCAAAAGTTTCAGAATCAGTGTCTCCTCCACTCGTTTCCCTTGTGGTTGTGCTGACGCGGGTCTCATCTTTCAGGCTTTCTTCAGAGTTAAGCGGCAGTTGGAGCGGAGGGGTCCCACCCACCTGAGTCAGTCCAGCCTGCCAGGGGCCGTGACCGTCAAAGGCTTCCCAAACACCCTCATCCAGGTACACCTCACTGTTAGTCACTGCACTACGACAGCACGGAGCTACAGGGCAAAACGCCAGAGAGGTGGGAGAGTGGGAACTGCGCTGGTGTTGGATTGTAAAAGCCATACTGTGGACAATGTGATTCACTGTGGTATGATTTTATCAAGGACTACACAATGACGCAGTTAAAGGCCATTGAAAATCCATTATTACACCACTTTGTTTCTCTTTGCTGCCTAAAGTGTTGCGACTGGCATATTAATTTATATCTTTCCTGACCACTAACCTTATCCAAGCTTAGGACTGACTCACAGTAGCCGTACAACAGCATGGATCTGTTGTATCTGAAACTGTATGATAAACCTATATACAGTATTTCTTACATAATGAGATTTTATGGTCATTTTGTTCACCATGCATGTCAGTATAATTACAAGGAAGATCAAAATAGATGACACCGTTTCATACCTCATGGGCTAATTTAAGCCAGTTTAACTGTCCATTTATATAAAATGGATGGATGTTTAAGGACAATCTATATAAAGAATGAAATGTGCTTCTCAGACAAGTAAAGGATTAAGTCTGGCAGGGCATCCAACTTAAATGCCAAATAAACGTAATCACAGCATGTATGAAAAAAGCTATCTGCAAAAAAAGCAGCACAATCTATAACTAAATGTGTGACCTTCCCTCAGGCTGACAGGTCCAGACGACACCTGGTCCAAGCTGCGAATAAGAAAAAGTCCAAGCGCAAAATCCGCATTGGCTCCTACTCGCTCCTCACCCACGACAAGTCCACCCCCCTACAGGTGAGTCTCCATGGAAACGGGCAGGAGCAACAGGGGCGACGCGGAAGGATATGCCAGCAGCAACAGCAGTAGTTAAGGGCAGGCGCCTGGTATTCTTGGAAGAGTTGTCTAGTCTGTGCTAATGTTACGTTTAAATCTTGTGGGGATTTAGACAGAGGTGGGTAGTCTTCAGTTACATTTACTTGAGTAACCTTGTGAATGTTTCCAGGCACTTTACTGCTACTCGAGTAATGTACTTCATAGTAACAGTACTCCTGAGTAAGTGTTTCGGTTACTCTACCCCACTGTGAGTAAATCTGAAAGTGAAAAAAGCTTTATACCGACAGCTGACAGTTGAGTTGCACTGATGTTTCAGATATATTTTTGTGGTCTATCCTTTACAAATACCACATTTTGTGCATTGTTTAATGTCCTTCAAATTTAACTTTAAATTATAAATCAGATGTGACATCCAGACAGTAAATCAATTATTCTGACTACTAGTAGTTACTACAGATACTTTTTACTTATTCTTACTAGTTCACTACTTTGTACTTCTACTAGAGTAATGTTATCTTTAAGTTACATTACTCTTACTTTCTAAATTATCTTTGTAAATTATTTTTGCTGCTTAACCCATCTCTGATTTTAGGTAATTAGAGCGCGGAGACAAGTGAAGAATGAACCACCAAGTAGAGGGAAGATGGATCGATCGGGGGCTTACTCAGTCCTGGTAAGACAACTAACAATGTACAGAGTATAGGCCTGGCCTGTATACAATATATAATGTCTATGTGTTCTGTGCAGGGGGACCCACAAAATGAAGGCCAGAACGTCCAACCCAAATGAAGCTTATAAAATAAATACAACCATACCTTAAAATTAAAATCTATTGGGGATTCTCTAAATAATATTGTTTTATATACCTTAATATTTGTGGACTTTATATATGTATATTTCTATATGCTTTCTCTATTGTTGTAGCTGGGTCTTTTGTTGTAATGTATTCTCATGGACTCTCACAAGGCAGTATATTTTTGGAGGTATTTTATTAGACTTCAATAAAAGTTTAGTTAAATATATGTTGTAAAAATCTTGAAATCGCTAAGTGCTTTGTACTGCAGAAAGGAGCTGGTCTATAAAACAGTTTAATATGCCCATTATGGATGTGTATAGATGTGTGACAGCTCAGATTTTCCTCCTCTTTCCAGAACGCCACATTTTCACACAAGGGGCTGCCGACTAATCTCTACATTAGTCTGAAGGCCTTTTAAGGTACAGACAGCTGAATAAAACTGCAGAGAGCCTAAATTAATTCATTTACATTGCATTGGCTGGAAGTGTTGCACATCTGGGTGTGAGGAAAGGGTCTCGGTGTTATCCACACCATCTATTTCCCAGCCTATTAAAATCGTATGTCACATTTAAAGAGGCACTATAACTTTTCTAGTGGAAAGTCCGTCTCTTGCTTGTCTCCATGGAGATGATTGCTTTTTCTTTAAAATCCCACAGTATAGCATTTCACTTCGCTCTCTCCACAGGGACAAGCAGTTGGTATCATCAGGCGAAGTTACAGATCAGATCTGTATAGAGGTGATCCTGCTCACAGTAAGAATGCATGTTTCTCGAGGTATGTTTGGGCAATAAAAACACTTACATAGATAAGAAGATAGATAAGTTTAGTGCATAATGTTCAAATTTTCTACCATTTATGATTAACATATACTGCTATGTGATTCAGGTATAATTATGGAAGAATGAAGCATGTGAATAGCTCTGCCTCGTATATGTGCATATTACAACATACAGTAAAAGAGGGGAGCATGTCAAAGTGACCCAGTAGTTTACAGTCCAGTACAGTGTGTCCTCGGTGCAGCAGCAGATGAGCAGAGCAGAGGCAGTCTAAGTGAATGGGATGAGTCACCATCTCATTACTGCTCAAAGCTGTGACGTAGGTGTGCTCCTCTCCAGTCTCATATCTCTCTGTTTATAGACAAACAGGCAGAGATGGGAAAAATAACACTGTGTAATGCTATTTATAACACTGCTATTTTCTAGCGGTGCATAATTGTTACTTCTTTGAGGAAAGTGGAGGTGATGGGTGAGCAAGTGTTGTATCTGGTTGTATCTGACCCAGTTATCAAATGTACAAGATTAGCAGGTTGTGAGTTGATAGTGACAAAGCACAGCTGGGCGCCATTGTGCGATCTGAGAAGCAGCCATGTCTTGATAACTGCTATGATTTTATTACTATTCTCGGTAGAAACAGCAGGAAGGAGGGCCTCGGTGCACTGGGCTGTCATGACATCACACATGACATGACAGCTGCCAGCAGGAGATCACTGGCTCTACCCACCCTGGGGCAAAGCGTTCTGGGAAATGACTCCTTGATGACATGAGGGACCAAGGTGCGTCTTCACAAACACATGGGACGTATCTCATTATCATTACATGTGAAGACTGTGACCATAGACTGTCAAATATAGGAAACACAGGCTCATTATGATGTAAATTCTAAAGTAAGGTTGGTCTTTAATCTGAACATGCGTCACTGTGTGTGGTCAAGTTAAAACTAGCCTTACTGTATTTTCCCAGCCCTCGTGGTCATTTAAATAGTGTGTGGCATTGTTTCCACTGAGTCTAATGCTCCAGAACAAAGATGAAGATAAGCACCCCCAATCTATAGGCTTGTGGTTTAACTAGTATGTGCAGCACTTTCCGTAAAAAGTCAATAGCAGTTGTAGTTAGTGGCTAAGAGCAAAAATCCTCAGTCTCCAAAACTGGAAACCACAGAGTTAAGTATTAGTTTCATGTTGACAGGGAAGTCTCATCCCAAAACATCAGCGGTGAGGGACAAACACGAGTAAACAAATTCCACAGTGGTATCAGTAATCAGTGCTTGGTTGGTCTTCCATTTGAATGTGATATTAGAGATAAATATGATACTTTAGCTTGGGAAACTATTAGGCTATCTCATCCTAATGTTAACTCTTCTTTCAAGTACTTTTAACTCCATGCAATTTACAGCCTGGTTATAAATGCTTACATGGGGCTGGAGTTGTGTGGGATGCTCAATCAAATGTCTTTTCTGATTACAAACAGCCAATTGGACTGTCAAGGACTGTGAATCTTATTATCTAGCCCACTATTCAGTTCGATGTATGTTACGTAAAAATAGATGATAATATTGCTCATAAAAATATTTATTCTTACTCTTGTTGCCCATAGAGTTGTCAAAAGGTCACTTCCATACTAATCAATATTAAACCAAAACATGCATCATAAGCCAAATCCTCCAGCTAAGGTGCTCCTGACCAAGCCGTGCTCAAGATCTAGAGATGGGTCCCAGAGCACTGTACTGCAGAAGCTCACATGGTTCTGACAGGTCACCCTAGCAGCAATGGTTGGGTCAAATGCAGAGAATACATTTCACTCATGAGGGATCAAACGTATACCATACCTTATTAAAACAATTCTATCTAAACTAGATTTGAACTTCTATAAAATAATAATAATAAATGACATAAATAGGAAAATGTTGTGCTTTTTCTGAATAATTTTTACATGGTCTTAATATCAGAACTATTAAAATATCGTATGGTAATCCAAAAAGAAAATTATATTTTGTTAAAAAAAAAAAAATCATTATCAAAATCAGTACCGAGTTTTGAGCCATTTCCATAGTAATCAGTTTTTCATTTTTAGCGGCCTATAGAATAAAAAACAAATCACTCAGCACTTTAATGCCAGTGGAAGCAAAACAAGAGTGTTTTAAGTTTAGGGACAGAGGAACATGAAATGCATTTAAGGTCAGATTGAAACTCACACCAAACTACAGGCGCTCAAACTTTGTAGGACATGACGCGTAATTGACAGTGAGGATGAGGTGTTTAGCTCAGTATGCTCTGAGTGCTGCTCCGGTATTCCCCGGTGCAGCTGAACTCTGAGACTGTACTCTGAGGCTGTATCCGTCTCCTGCCACGTCCCATCCCGTCAGGAGCAAGGTAAAGACTGTCTCTCTGCACCTCACACACATCATCTACAAAAAACAGGCACTCAAACTCCTCCTGCCAGAAGTGCAGCCCCACGTAAAGTCAGATAAATATATCAACAGGATGCCCTTTATGGAAATGGCAGGGGGCCTTGTTTACAAGTTTATATGCTATAAAAAGCTTTGATTAAAGAGATTAATCACATTTTACAATTAACAATAAGCTGGCCCGTGCCAGATTGATGTGTAGCCCTCTGAATCGAGTTCTACACAAATCATGAGAGTCCATCGTGGTTTGCAATGTTAAATTAACAATGCCTAAGATTAGAACAGTGACTATGGGTTTCAGATGACATCATAAGATTCTCCCTCTATTTTTTTTTAATGAGAGATAGGATGTAGGTAGAATTAGTCATATGAAGAATTTTGGTTTGGTAGTGAAAGCATTGACCTAATCATTAATATAAACCTGTTACATGATTTGGGTTAGGGTGTGTGTGTGCGTGTGCGTGCGTATGTATGTATGTATGTATGTCCTAGATTCAGGTAAAAATACAGTATTTTGGCAAATGTATTCCTCAGTAATTCATCTGTGTAGCTCTGAGGATGATGGATGTCTGCTGAGTCACCAGCAGGAGCCAATCTCTGCTGTGCTCTGTACATTAAAGCAGAAAATATTGCTGAGTTTGACCTCCTGTCCACTGTACAGGTCCCAGAGAACTGATTTATTAAGAGAGAAATAGACCCCGACAGAAAAAAAATCTATTTCATTCGAGCAACTAAAAAGCACTTTAGATCATTTCCTGCTTTAATATTTCAAACTGCAGTGTGACTTCAAACTAAATAAAGTAAAACTGTGTTGATATTTTCATGTTGTTATTTTTTTTTTAATCTCTTTGATTTTTGTATCTGCAAACCAGTTTAGGATGTATGACTTTAAAAATGCGTCCATCTGTCTATAAATGTCACTCAACATCACTGATCAAAGCAGGGACGGACTGACACCAAAAAACGGCCCTGGACTTTTTTTTCCCCCCCAGATAGGCCCACCAACTGACGGGGGAGGGCGCTAAGGCAAAAACTGATAAATATTTCATTTAAATTTTCCACTGCTCATTTATTTGGTTTCAGAGTGTGGTCTTTTATTGAATTTGGAGGTTCAAAGTGCAGAGAAGATGGTGCTTAGTGGTAGAGAGGGGTAGATGGGACATAATTTAAACACTTAAACACTGTACAACATCAGAGGCTCTCTTTACAAGAGTACTGCATGGCCCACAGTATTCACTTTCCAATGTCGCCCTCTTATGGTGGATATGGCAAGTACGTTCAACATCCATAGATCTTTTGGAAGTGTGTTTTGCAGCCATCCTAACTTAAAAATAGGATAAAACAAATATTAAACTTAAATAGTAACTCTTGAATTTTAATAATTTTGTGTGCATACTCACTGCAGAAGAAAAAATCCTTTACCAAAGTTTATGGTTTTACAATTTATTTGCTGTGCTTTTGCTTTAACTGCTGTGCTTTTTTGCCTGAACCAAAGCCTTGTCCCGTTCCATTGTTGCATTTTTTATCTGTTGCACAAGCTTTTGATATTTCTCATTCATTTGCTTGACTTTAGGTTGATATTCATTGCACTGGGCTGTGAGTTTTCTTATATCCTCGATAACCTTGTTTTTCTCCTGAATTACGCGCTTGTGCCTGAGCCAGTGATCGTCCTTGGCCTTCTGGATCTTGATCACAGTCTCCTCCGCTGCAGCGATGGCCTGGCTGTACTCCTGTATCTCCTTTTGGGTGTTTTTCAGCTCGTTTTCCAAATGACGGTTTTGGATATACACATTTGGCATTGCATCAATACGTCTTGGATCAATTTGTCCATTTTCAACCATCTCATGCCATTCCGCTTGAAAGCAGTCCAGAGTATCTGTCATTCCCATCTGGGACAGAAAACTGTATAAAAAGTCGACCACAGTTTCGGCATTACTTACTGCGCTGGCCCCACTGACAGACAGGACCGCTGTGTGCGCGGACAGTGCACGAACATCATTAACCTCTTCATCCGTTTTGTCTTTCGGATTCAAGTCATCCTCCGCTTGTATCGAGCTCCATTTGTCTTCTTCAAATATGCCATCTTCAGTTTCACCAGAGGTATCAAGCCATGCGTCGGTTTTATTTCCATTTTCCTCGTCCATAATGTCATTTAGATAAAGCACTTCCTTGCTGGTACAGAAGTTTAACTCGTCACTATGGTAACGGCGGCAATCACGCGATATTTTACGAGATTTCACTCTGCTCTCTCCAAACAAACATGGCGGACTACAAAGAAGCGCCCTTGGCCACTCGGCCGAGAACTCTGGATCCAAACGATTATTTTAACCTTTCACCAGAAAAGAGACGTGCAGATGAAGAGCGAGCTGCACTGCGAGCCAATCTGAAGAGACAGTACCAAACACAACTGAACAACCCGCACAGAAAGGAGCTCATTGTAAGTGGCTACATGCTAGCTGGCTAGCAATGTCACCCTTTAGGAGAGCCGAGATATGTAGTGCAGAATGATCCCGGTGTGAAATTGGTGTGCGTACAGTATAACAGAGGTAGATAAGTATATTGCTTTTAGTGAACTACACTGATGACAGAATGAACCAAACAATACAGAATTGCGGCTGGGTCATGAACAGGCAATGAGCATGAGTTTAGCAAACTAGTTTTGAGATATTTGTATCCAAACTATCCAACTACAACTATGGTCATAATTTTCTTGTCAATAACGTTGTCAAATGAAGTAAGTAGATAATAGAGGAGACATACCCCAGGTCCACGTTTCAAAGTGTCCACTTCAGACTGTGACAGGCCAACAGGTGCCCACTATTAACCGTGATTATTAGGCCTGTCACGAGAACACTTTTAGAAACACGATGTATCGCTACAGAAAACGACAGACGATAAAATTATATTGAAACTACCTTTTCACTGACACAAAAACAATAAAGCAAGATAATGTAGTAAACCATTTAAAATAGACAGTATCATTCAAATCTCAAATTCAGTCACCCCATTATTGCAAAGAAATTATACACATGATAAATACTGAGCCCAAAAATATATTATTCCAGGGTTAGGGTTAGGGTTTTTATATATTGAATGATAAGTCAATGAAGTCATTATCGTGACAGGCCTAGTAATTATTTTACCATTGATCATTCTAAAATGGTTAAGCCATAGTAACTATCAGATGTTTTGGCAACTTCTCCTATCATCTTAATCATTTTGTTTGTATTGCATTTTTTAATTGTACATTGTATGGTCCATACAGGAAGACCCTGCGCTGACTCGCTGGGTGTATGCTCGTACCAACCCCTATTCGCACTTTAGGCCAACATTCAAGACTTCTATGTTTGGGTTCATGTTTGGAGTCTTTCCCCTTTTTACTCTCTACTACATCTTCAAAACAGACAGGGTAAGTCCTAATACCAAGCAATTGTACCAAGCAATGATATCCTTATTATCTATTTTAAAAGAAGTACTGCTTAAATGACCATAACACCCATGTTTCTAAACAGAAACAGAAAACTTGTTATCTCTGTTAACTCCTACCATTGTATTGTGTCCTTGGGCAAGACACCTTTTTTTTTTTTTCTTTTTTTTTTTTTACCTTGTTGGCTTTCTGCCTTTAAACTAGGCTGTGTACTACAGGACACATTTCATTGCATCTCTTAGGTTCATTGGGAACAGAGCTGTGGATGCCTTGAAAATATTACTTTATGTTGTAGAAATAACTGAAATAGCCTGAAAAAGAAGCAGAAGACTCTGAATGTCTAACACAGGAGATGTTTATTCACTATCGGTATGCAACCCTGAGATGTGTACACTCAACATAGTTCAGTTGTATTTGTCCATTCAAGTCTATCCATGCTTCTATTGTAGAAAGGTTATAACGTTACACTTTTTTTTTTTTTTTTTTTACACATCTAGGATATAATCTTCATGTTAAATGGATAATAAAATTTATGCAGTGTGTCAAACCGTGTTGGCTCATGCCATTTAAGATTTCCTCAGACCTTTTTGCTTGCTTTTGTACTCTATCAAAGGAAGTTTTTATACTTCTAACATGGCCATCTTGACTGTTTGTAAGCCTCTGAGCCTTGTCCTTGAGGAGCACCTGTTCTGTATTAACTAAGAAAACCCCCTGAAACTCTCACTCTTCGTGTGTATAATATATGACAATATAGTATTCCTTCACCACTGGGAGGGATTTACTTTTTTTTTTCAGATCAATTTGTTGAACAAATAATTTCTTGTGTGACGATATAATGCATCCATAGAATGAGGAAAGATAATAGGAATATGGTCAAACATTTTTAACAGAAAATTATCACACAGCATTGTATGTTTTATTATACCAAGAACAAAATTCTCGCACACAACTTTGTCTTCTCAAATTGAATAGTGTCAAGAACTCCTCAATGTTGAATTACCATTTTGGGTAGCTGTACAAAATGTTCCTGGGTTTACTCGCAAATAAGTACCTCATTTCACATGCAGTCCAATTTTGTTCTTGCTCCCCTATTGTCATGGTGATTCACCCTCTAAATCCTGTCCACTCAAACTGCGATATAAAATTTGGTTCAATAGTCACACTGTTGCCATCATGCTTGTCGTGCTGTGTGGAGGTGGAAAATTGTTGAAAATAATAAAATACTTGCTTGTAAAACATGCAGTTGAGAAAAAAATATCTTCAAGGTGAAAAGGATGAGGTGATATGATGCCTGTGTTGCTATGGAAACTGTGCTAACCCATAATGTCATGTGTTTTATAGGATCGAAAAGAGGCGCAGATTAAGGCCGGGACCCGTGAACGCAAGTTTGCTCTGTCATCATGAGCAGCTGTACAAAGTTTAGTTCTTGTGATTTAAATGTGTGAAATGATTATAAGTAAAATAAAACTCTATTGTGAACATAAGGTGTCAAGAGTTTTAAATGCCAGTATTAAGCCTTGCCATAACATGATTATATTTTAAGATTTTAGATGGAAGATCTTGCCCAAATTGCCCTTTGCCACTTTGAATGTTATAATTTTACTGTCAGAAATGTGTGTTCCCTGTGCGTAAATTGTCCCTGCATTTTGTGTGGGATTTTTTTGGTGGGATAGTTTAACTGATGTTAAACTATCCCACCAAACTAAGCACTAATAATGATGAATATAGAGGTAATGTCCTTATAATATTTCAGAAATCCTGAACACAGTATGTTAAGTTATATAAATCAATGTTTATCACAATCGCTAGCCACAAAATACTTGCCAAAGTATGATCACAAGCATCACTTTCAATCCAATCGTTACCATAGTTAAATACAGTGCATGTTACTTTTAATAATGATACATGACAGGTTGGGCATACATTTAACAAATATCACATTTTTAAATACTTGTTAGTTTTAAAAGGGATAACATGGTATGCTTTCTTTAAAGGGCCTATATAATGCATTGTATTATGTATCAAAAACAGTTGTGAAATGTATCTTCCACTCACGTTTGAGTAATCCTACATATTTAGCCCATATCCCGCCCCAGAGCTCAAAACTCTCAATTTTTCCTCTATGTTAGAACATCCTAATCCATCGATCTATTATTACAACATGTTCTGATTATTTCAGTACTCAAATAGCTTCCCTTACTATTCTTCATAAGGCTCGGTCAAATTCTGTTTCCTCAATCCTTGTTTTTTTTTGTTTTTGTTTTTTAGGCCTAAAAAACAGGCCTACACAAATTTCAGAAATTCAAAAGCTATGGGGTTTAAAGTAATTAGAAAAATGAAAAATTACATTACATAGGACTTTTGATTTTTGCTCATAATGATGATAATTTGATGTTGAAGTTTCTTTCTACTTCCTGTAGGGTCTCCAGGAGGGGTTGAAGTGGCTGCGTAGAGGCTCCCAGCACTGGTAGTAGGTCTTGTCCAGTCGCTGACAGGTCTCCAGCCCCCATTTAGTCACCGCCATACTGAATGAAGACTCAAACATGAATGCCTGAAAGAAAAAGACCACAGTATTCATAAACCAGTGTTCAAGTTTTATATTTATGTTTAAAGTGCTTTCCATACCATAGTTCCCTCAGCAACTCTCTCAGGTTCAAGATCAGTTGTGCTGTTCTTCTCAAAGCAGTGTGCATCAGGCCCGTGTGGGGTCATCATGCTGTGGAGACTGCCCCCTCCTGGCAGGAAGCCCTCCTCCTTGGCCTCATAATGCCCCTTGATCAAGCCCATGAATTCGCTCATGCAGTTGCCTACAAATGCCACAAGGGAGCGCTGTTACACAACACACCCAGGCAGTACCCTTACTGAGAGCTTTATCCATTTATTGTGGTGACAAAGGGCCTATTTTCAAATATAATTATACTGATTTATAGCAGGGAGATGTCAAATGACTTCATCTATTTAGAAGAGATACATTGTTATATAAATGTGCAATCAAAAGTGTATGAAAGGAGAATATTAGTCATATATTAATGTGCATATTCACTTACGATGGTAGTATGGAGGACGGAAAGTATGCTCAGCCACACCCCAGCGAGGGGGGAAGATGACAAAGTCGGCAATGGCAACACCGGGACGAGTAGATTTGGCTGTCAGCACGGTGAAGATGGATGGATCCTATATATTTACCATAACAATGTTGATTATTTGTGTATGTAAACATGAAGTTAAAAAAACCTAACAATGTAATTACTGTATCTCACCGCATGATCAAAGGCCACACAGTTGATGACCATGAAGTTCTCCAGGTTGTATTTGTAAGGAGTGTAGTTCCCGTGCCAGGCGACTACATTGAACGGTGAGAAATCCTACGTGCAGAACACAAAACAAAACAAACATTATATGACAAGTCTAACCAGGCAACAAACACAAATGATATTAAATTGGGGTTTTTACTGGAGAAAAGGAACAATGAATGTCTTTGTAATCTTAAATTCTCAGAGAAAGTACTCCTTGACATAAAGAGAAAAAATGTTTGTAATGAAAAGGGTTGATTGTGAAGGAGGGTGCGCTTTTTTATTCTTCTTTTCATTCCCCTGTTCTTTGTGATTCATGGCTCCAGGTATTATGATGTAATTGGCTTCCCAATCAAACTTTCCCAAACTTTGAACATTTTGACGTGCGCAGCAGCACAGTTATCGGGGAGGGAGCGGGGTGCAGTAACAGTAGGTGCAGAGATATTTCTTTATCTTTGATTGTTAAAACCACTGCAATTTTATATAGCTTCTCTGTTCTGATAATGCCACTGTGAAAAAGACATTCAACGGCAGCTCTGAAATCAATATAGTTCATTACAACTCAAGCTGCCTTTTCAGTGACCCCCATGTTCTTTACACACACACACACAACGCACACAGACACACACTCAGCAGAATACATCGCAACTTTCACTCAACTATGAAGCTTTACATTAGCATACAAGATTATTTATACATATAGTTAAATATATATGTTCTTAAATATTGGTGCACTGTAAGTTCTGTATCTATTGCCAATATTGTATGTCTCCCAATACCTTCATTTTCTGGAATAAAAACATGAGCAATAATTAAAATGAAAATTAACAAATGAAGTGTACTGTAGAAGTCTACTACTACTACTTTGCAGTAATGACTTAATTTAACAAGGTGTACCAGCAGCTGATCAGCTTTTGTCCGTGATGTGTTTGCAAACTGCAATATTCTAAGTGTAAAAAATAAACGTATGAATTGACTTGTAAAGCTTTGTCCTGCAAAATAACTCCAAATAAGGCAAAAGTGAATGTATTATCTTCTCCAACTATAGAAACTAACTAGAAACACAATTTGATTAAATTTGAAAGGGAAAATGAAAGAACACGGGCACTTGCACACATATGCACACAAAACACAGACATATTGGTCCAGTCAAGCAAATAATAAGTTAATTTGAGCAATTTCAGAACTCTGCGGGGGAACAGAACAGCAAGCAGTCAACATCTTCCCTAAAATGAATCCTACGTCTTATTTTCTGCACGTTACCCCACTTGCCTGACCATTTATGCTATGAAAGGAGAGGACAGGCTGAAAAAACAGTGCTAGGTGCCACCAACAGTTTGCAGCTCTTGATCCCTGACCCAAGAGTGAGTAGGTAGAGGCAGGTAAGTGTTTGTTTTGCTTGGAAAAAGTATCTTGCCCTTTTGTACTCTGCAAGATTAATAATAACACAGTGGATTGACATGCTTTGCGATGGTACATGGCCCCTCACTTCGGCAGCTTGTCTTGGTACAAAAAAACGCCTGTCACACATTATGTCCCGATCCAATTACGCACCCAATAGGACACTGAGAAAAGGGGGAGGATCATGCTCAAATTAATGCTGTACTACAGGAAGTTTTTTCTCTTCTTCACAGGTACACTGCATGGAACTCCAGAAGGTCTTAACTAATTACGAGTGATTAAAGCTCATAAGGGAGCCGGAGCGGAAACACACCAACGCGCTTCGATATTAAATCATCAGGGAGGGCAATCCAATCGAGGGGAACGGCTAATGGATCACACGCGCCACTTGGACGGTTTCCTGTTATTCATTGTCATTGCAGTGTTTACTGAAGCAAAAACAAACTTAACAACGGGGTAATAGGCCAGTGCGCCATATGTGTCAGTGCCTGTCTGTGTGTGGATAATTGAGATGAGAGAAGTGCAGGAGCGTCACAAGAACCTGTTGGCAGGCGAAGAGTTTTCCTTGGTACTTGTTGATGATTGTGTAACCCGACGAAACGGTGCGGTCTTCATACCATGCGACCGGACACAGGAAGTCCCGAGGGTTTGCCAGGCCATTTGCTCCTGTAATAAAAGGAGAGATTGTCTGTGCTTTGCTATAAGAGCCTCTAATTGCCTTACAATTATATCACTTGTTTAGCTTCACTGAGCGAGATCTCTAAAGCTATGGCTATAGCCGCAATTAGTTCACTACTATAGCATCTCCAATGAGACATAAAATATCCACACAAGCAGAGTTGTGTAGTTAGTAGTCATTTACATTTAGTAGTTTTATCATACCATACTTATGCTAATTATATTTTTTTATTGTAGTCAATTTAAGGATATGCTTCCTGCTATGTAAGTAAAACAAACTTTACGGCAATAAATCAATTTAAGGGCCCATGTTACACTATTTTCTGATCTATGTTATAATGTTAAATGTTCAAAAACATACCTGGAGTTCTTCTCTCAGACAGAAAACACTTCCACCTTGTAATGTCATGTGGCAATACAGGAAGTGCTCCTCTGTGTTTTTAAACTCCATACACCTTCACTAGGATCATTTGGGGTGATTTCAGACTTGGAATTGCCAATCTCTACTAAATTAAAGGTAACTGTTAACTTGAAAACTACCACTACATGACATCACAGAGTCTTTTGAGGTTTGGAGATGTAGACAGACTAATAAACTATGATTACTCAAACAAGTGTGAATGAAACAAAACACTATTCTGCTGTTTTTGATGAGATAACAACATTATAACATGGCTTAAACCATTTAACCTTTAACCAAGCATTTCATAATGTGATCTCATAATGATCTATGCCAGAAAAAGTGTGACTTGCAATTGTTTTGCCTTTCCAGATTATATTAACTCATAAATATCATAAATCAGATGTTCAAAACAGTAAATCAGTACTCTTTCCTTTTCTTACTCTAAACTTGAGTCATTATTTAGATCACCACTGTCCTTGATCAGTCTTAATTTATCAGTAGTGCTACTTGGGTATACATTTGGCTACTCTACCTACCTCTACATAAAGGTAAGATTGGTATGCCCAAGGACATAATAACACTATGAACTGGAGAGATTTGGTCTGCCAAATGGTGAACATGATCTATACGTACTACAGTGCATACACAAAGATCTACATTTGAGAAAAGAGTGAATTGATTGAGGCAACAGCGGTTATTGTACAGAAAAGGCATGCAGACTGGCAGAGACATTTTCCAAACCAATATTACCAACATCACAAATACTCACCGATGGGTCCCAGGTCGGGGAGTTCAAAATGCGCTCCATACACTTCTAGTATATAGCCACGGGATTCTCCAAAGACATCCACAGCAAAGCGCATCCCTTGCTGCAAAGTGAACATGTACAACGGTAGAGACACAAATTACACTGTTGTTATGTATAAAATAGGGGATGCACTGATACTGAGGTGACCCTTGAGTTCATATAATATTGTGTTTGGGAACAGGCACATTCTCTGCAATCACAACTGTAATGGTCAGGCTTTGTGTATCTATAGCCTCTTTCTATGGCTCTTTATTTTAGGAGTCACTAGGGAAAGGAGTGAGTCTTTCTAAATATTGTAAGTAGGCTATCGATGCGCTGTGTATTTTGGTTCAAATGAGCTGGATAGCAAAACACACACTCACCTGGATGACACAGATCTCGTTCGGCTCAACCATCATCTTCCCAAACTCTGTAGTGATCAGGAGACCGCCCTGCTGGGGAACTGCGGAGACAAAAGAGGTTTAGAAATATGGGGAAAACAAGGTATGTTTTCATTGTTTTGTTCAAAACATCAGAAGAGCTCACCGATCAAAAAGTCTCCATCTGAGTTGCTGAAGCACCTACAACAAGAAAAAATACAGATCTAACTCGGGACAGCAGCATGATATAAAACATGTATATTTTTAACATTATACCTGTCTACCATGGAAGTGTTACAGGTATACATGTGAATGCCAATGCCATTACGAGATTTGGCATCACCAGCACCACACAGTGTATTGAGTCCCTACAACATAGCATTATACATTTGAATATTAAAATTAGAAAATAAAATACATAATGAATATAAGACGTTAACATGTTAACCTAGATCAAACTTACAGCCACAAAGTCAACTTTCTTGTCCAAAGATTTAGGGATGGTGAAAGGGAGCCATCTTAGCTGTGAATAAGTGCATATTAATTTAGTACATGGCATGGCAACTATAAAAGGGTCAGTATCATACAGTAATCAGGCATAAGATTAACTATTCTACCCATCGCTCTATATACAGTGGAGGAAATAAGTATTTGATCTCTTGCTGATTTTGTAGGTTTGCCCTGACAAAGAAATGAACAGTCTATAATTTTAATGGTAGATTCGTTTTAACACTGAGAGATAGAATATCAAAAAGAAAATCCAGAAAATAACTTACTAACTAAAATATATAAACTGATTTGCATTTCATTGAGTGAAATAAGTATTTGAACCCTCTATCCAAAAAAGACTTAGTACTTGGTGGCAAAACCCTTGTTTGCAGCACAGAGGTCAGATGTTCCTTGTAGTTGATGACCAGGTTTGCTCACATATCAGAAGGAATTTTGGTCCACTCTTCTTTGCAGATCATCTCTAAATCATTAAGGTTTCGTTGTCGCTTGGAGACTCAGAGCTTCGGCTCCCTCCATAGGTTTTCTGTAGGACTGAGGTCCGGCGACTGGCTGGACCACTCCATTACCTTAATGTGCTTTTTCTTGAGCCAGTCCTTTGTTGCCTTTGCTGTATGTTTTGGGTCATTGTCATGTTGGAAGACTCATCCACGGCTCATTATCAGTTTCCTGGCAGAGGGAAGGAGGTTGTCGCTCAGGATTTTAACGGTACATGGCTCCATTCATCCTCCAGTTGATGTCCTGTGCCTGTGCCCTAGTTGTCCTGTGCCCTTGGCAGAAAAACACCCCCACAGCATAATGTTTCCACCTCCACGCTTGACGGTGGGGATGGTGTTCTTGGGGTCATAGGCAGCAATTCTCTTCCTCCAAACATGGCGAGTTGAGTTAATGCCAAAGAGCTCGATTTTAGTCTCATCTGACCACAGCACCTTCTCCCAGTCACTCTCTAAATCATTCAGGTGTTCATTGACAAACTTCAGGTGACCTGCACATGTGTCTTCTTAAGCAGGGGGACCTTACGAGCACTGCAGAATTTTAATCCATTGCGGCGTAAAGTGTTACCAATGGTTTTCTTAGTGACTGTGGTCCCAGCTGCCTTGAGATCATTGACTAGCTCCTCCTGTGTAGTTCTAGGCTGATTTCTCACTGTTCTCATGATCACTGAAACCCCACGAGGTGAGATCTTGTGTGGAGCCCCAGACTGAGGTCGACTGATGGTCATTTTGTATTTCTTAAATTTTCACCAATTGCACCAACAGCTGTCTAAGCTTCTTAGTTATGGTTTTGTAGCCCAATCCAGCTTGTGCAGGTCTACAATCTTGTCCCTGAAATCCTTTGACAGCTCTTTAATCTTTCCCATATTGGACAGTTTGAAGTCTGATTGACTGATTCTGTGGACAGGCGTCTTTTATGCAGTGACTAGTTAAAACAAGAGTCTAATTCAGGTGACGAGGAGTGACTAAGAGTGTCTAACTGGTCTGTGGAAGCCAGAACTTTTAATGGTTGGTAGGGGATCAAATACTTATTTAACACAATGAAATGCAAATCAATTCATATATTTTCTATAATGTGATTTTCTGGATTTTCTTTTGATATTCTATCTCTCAATGTTAAAATAAACCTACCATTAAAATTATAGACTGTTCATTTCTTTGTCAGTGGGCAAACCTACAAAATCAGCATCAAATACTTATTTCCTCTACTGTAGAATGAGTATGTTTCTTTCAACCAAAATAGTCCGCCTGATAATCAAAATAGAGCAATAGACAAACTCGGGACAGTCCCTCCAAACTTTCTGTTAAATTTTTGCAAAGGTGTGTAGTCTTGCCTGACCAGGCAATCATTCCAATTCAGTTTCTTTAATATCTACTAAAACGTTACTATATAAACAACCAACTGTATAATGTCACATTGACATACGCATCTGTTATGTGGGTGAGGTGGTCATGGTTTTGGGTTGTAAACAGTATATACCTGGTTAGGATCCGGGTCCACCTCGTTCCAGCTCTCCGTGATGTTTCCACAGTACACGGGGGTGAAGGGCTTGTGTTTGACAGATGGGAGAATGCGATACAACCAGCTATACACAGGCAAAGAAATGCATTATGGGTTACAAGACAATTGTAATTTGAAACGTCTTATAAAAGTTAATTTCTGTTAAAGAGATGTTTACCTTCTCTTATTGGCTGGCCTTGGACAGGTGAAGGCGGAGCCAGAGAGCTGCTCAGCATAGAGACCATAAGGACACACCTGAGGATTGTTCTGGACAGACACAAAAACTAAAATCTTATCTCTGGGATATGGTGAGGCAGCACAATATTTAAAAACACACCATATTCCTTGTCAATGTTTGAAATAAACATTGTCAATTTAAAGGTGCATTGGGTAACTTTATGGTCAAATGCTTTTCTCCATGGAGATATTAATGCTTTGTCTTGAAAGTTTCACAGTATGGTATTAAACCTTTATAACTTCATAGACACCAAACCAGACTAAGTTACAGGTCAGCTCTGTGGAGAGGCAACCCAGCTCACAGTCAGAATGCCTGTTTTTGTTTTTTTTTAAGTATTCTTGAACTATAAAAACAACTGTAATTTAATAAATGTAAGGTAGAGCTGTTTATTGTCATATTGTGGAACATTCTAGGAAGCGTAATGACATATCCATAGAAACAACAGGTGATGGATCCCCAACTAAAAGCTTACGCAGTGAACGTTACATAGTGAAGTCTAAACAGAAATGCATGGTTTTGAGTTACCTGTCCCTGTGGCAAAGCCTCTGGGCAGCGTGGGTCTTCAGAGGAGAAATCATTCCCAAAGCCATTCATGTACTGAGAGAGACAAACACACATCAGACACACAGTTCAAAGTGAAAAATAAAGAGCTCTGTGGAGCTTCATTGTGATGCATGACAAATGTGCTCATGCTGGTTATAATTAAATTTGAGGCTTATCATTACGGCTGGTCTTTTTCCTAATTGTTTTCATATTGATTCATATTAGATACATGATAAAACAAACTGTGGCAACGCAGGATGTATCACCTCCTCGCAATCCATTAGACAGTCCTAATATACTATGATAATTATTTTCTTCATTTTGATCAATAAAACAGTTATACTGTGCTTTGTTTGTGCATTTTTGTATTACATATAATAAACAACGTGTATATTTTGGTCACCCCAAAGTCTTGCTGAGTCATTGTGAGTCTGCACAGCCAGGACAAAGGCCTGGATGTTTTCCACATGTTTTCCACATGTTGCGGTCATGGATGTACAGCTACAGGCTTGGTGAGCTGCAGCCCTATAGATTATACTGTATGTGCACGATGAACACATTTCAAAGCTGAAATGTTAACTTGCAAGTCCATATCCACTTTGTATCACTCAAGCCAGTCTGCTTAGATATAAATAAGGTTTTGTATTTTGTGAGTACAAAGTACAGAGTTGTAGGCCTATATATGAATCGGCAAATATTGCATTATGTCATCACTAGGCCAACTTTATTTGCCTTTTAAACATTAGCAGCACTTCAGGTAAGTCTACCGTGACTTTATGTTACATCTGGGCAGCTGCTGAATGCAGCTCTCTGATTGGTCAGGGACAGCGCCACCCTCCAGTCTGCGCTCAGCTGTACTTTACGCGCGGTATAAAGCAGTGGTAAACTTCATGGAAACATAAATTAGTTGTTTAGGTGTTCACTATCACACGATGTAGTTTGAGCACAACGCACACGTTGTTGTTTCGTGTGTATATCCAGTCTATAGCGCAGGATTGACCCATGCAGTATTATACAGTTTAGGAGTTCATAATAAGACGACTGACTGAAAAGTGTCATAAACATGTTTGGTCTTACCTTGAGTCCAGCCATGCTTAATGATCCCCTGCACTCCAAAAGCTTATCAAAATGTCACTGAGGTCTGGTATTCCCTGTCTTCTTGAGCGTGTTGTCGTTGCCCAGATGCTGGTAAGGCGCGTGCTGGTGTGCGCACAGGGGAGAAAGGGGCTGGATTTAAACGCTTTCTCAATCTGGGTTCAATTAAGCCTGAACCGGGCCCGTGACGCAAGGCTACAGGACACGCCAGCGGCAGAAAACAGCGCAAACAACGTCCACGCCAAAACTGGAGCCAAGAATACATAAAAAGTGAACCACAAAGTCAGAAAGGTAAAATGCACGTGCAAGAGCTTTTGGACAGAGTAAGTACAGAAGTACAGAACAGTCAATCAGCCCACTAATAAGAGTAAAAATGACCAAAGTGTAGGCCTACTAAGTAATACAGTAGTAATGCAATGCCAATATACACGGCTGTTACACAGGTCTATAGACAAACAGAACATTGCCTTTGGGTTATTTGTAGGGACCTCAGATGGACTCTGTCTGTGCAAACATGTCATCGAGCATTTCCTCACGTCCTGAAAAAAACACCAAAAAAAAAAAAAAAAAACGACATCTGTGCAAAATTTGACCTCAAATAAGTAGAGGGGTTTGCTTCTAATATAAAAAGATTCAATTTAGGAAATGAAAAACTTAGCGTAAATTTATTTTTGAGGATTATCTGAGGATATTGTCTGTCAAAAGTGCCTCATAAATATTCAGCGTTCAATTTATTGAATGGAATAACGTGACTTTAACTGTTCCCAGTGAGACATAGACAAGTTACTCCAAAGATAAGAAGACTTGAACAATGACTGACTTCACATTTGGTAATTAGTCAGTTTGTGTGGTGTATACTATTGTCCACATTCTCATGGCACAATAAAAAGTGACAAGAGAGTCAGGTGAGTGTAAGCCATAATAACACTCTGTTCCACATTGTGATGTCATGTGGTAATATGGAAAGTGCTCCACTGTGTTTTTAAACTCCATACACCTTTACTAGAATCATTTGGATTATTTCAGTTAACTAAAAGACAAAAAGAGAAATTCAATTTGTCAACTGGACAGAGTTTATTTGGTCAAATACATTTCGCAGCTCATCCAAGTTCAGTTCAGAACTGAAGAAGCAGCTTGGATGAGCTGCGAAACGTATTTGACCAAATAAACTCTGTCCAGTTGACAAATTGAATTTCTCCTTTTGCTATGGATTCTACCTGGACGACTGAGGGATTCTACACACATCTAAAAGGTAAAAAGTTTCAAGTTAACAACTTAACTTGAAAACAACCACTTCATGACATCACAAGGTGGAACAAAGCATTTTGAGTTTTGGAGATGTAGACAGACTAATTACAAAGGGTTACTCAAACATGTGTGAATGAAACAAAATACAACTCCAGGTCTGTTTTTGAGGAGGTGACAGCATTATGACATGGCTTAAAGTTCACAAGAGTCATTTTTGCATAATGTAGGACCATTCACTACATTCGCTGTATTCACTATATTCAGTATATTCAGTATATTCACAGTGTACTCTCACCTGGGAAAGGGTTATTTTGGCCTGTATCCGTAACTGGCACAGTGATGTGGTCGATATAGTAAGAAATTCAACTGACATTCAGATATAGCCCAGTACTTTTAATAAGGCTAGGAACATTAATGTCAGGTTTGCTTCACAATGCATTGTTATACTGCCTGGTCATGGGCCAGTTCAGCAGGGCCAACAAACATAGGTCTGAGGGCCACAGTTGACCCCCAGGCCATAGTTTGGACACCAGTGTACACTACATTGCTCATCCACAAACCAGAGTTGATCCCTGCTTGGACCAGTGGATACTGTTGTTGTGTTCTTAGGCAAAACACTTACCTCTGTGGCAAGTGAGTGAGCTGTGGTGGTTAGCGAGGCTGCAGATAAGAAACCTTGCTTCTGTCTACCCCAGGGCAACTGTGGCTACAGAAGGAACCCGTGATTATGGACTGAATGAATAATGCATTGTAAATTGCTTTGGTTGTCTTGAAAGATGCTATATAAATCTATGTTGGTAGAATTATGGCATTTGTCAAAAGGCCTAATATTCACAAAATACAGAATACAAATACATAAAAAAAATCCTCATGATTATAAAGCAAACAAGGCAAAGTTTGAAAACTAGTGAATTTCTTGAAAACAGTGAGGAGTCTTGTTTGAACACTGTAACTTTAAATATAATTTGCCTTTTCAATAGGCTGTTACTAATACTGTAATGTTTAACTCACACTGAGTTACTTCTGAAAGAGAATGATTAATTGAATTCTAATAAAACCCAGATGATGTCGCACTGCATGCTGGGATGAGCATTTGATTCCTGACTTGAACAACAGCAAGGCCTCCTAAAAGGCCTATATACATTACCACAAATTTATTCAGTTCATTTTCCCAAATAGACGGTCAAACGAGGGGTGCCTAATGTCCCCCATGCAGCATGTATCAAAAAGAATCAATTTGGCCTCCTCACTTTTGCCTCGCTTTCCTTCTTGTCTATTTCTTTTCTTTTTGGGAGGCACAGGGGAAGGGTAAATGATGGCAATTCTCATAGCGAGGCGCAAATAAACTCGCGGCGGCAGAAGTAACTGTTCTCCGCTGAGGCGTGCAGTCAGGCCGGGGCCCCCTGCTGGTAGACAGTCAGGGTGCTGTGCCAGAGACGAGAAAGCCCAATGGCAGGAAAATATCACGTCTTACTCTCCGGAAATTGATCTGCTCCTTGTATGGAGACAGAAAATGAGCCATTTTAATTTCGTGGCTGAGTCTGATGATAGAATTCTAGAGTATTTGGGTCCAATCGGGATGTGTGTTTTGGGAGATGCGGGGCGCTGGGATGTTGTTGTCACTGGCACTGTTGTATCTATGCATGAGTAAGTGGGCCATAAATGCTTTGTTATTAGATGCCTGCTGAACCCAATGACTTGATGGTAAATGATACACTCACCTTGCAGGGTACATATGCATAAACAGTCTCTCTCTCGCCTCTGTACACTGATGACATCTTTAGGCCCACTTTGGTAGCATTTCAACACACATGTCTTATACAAAATCAATGTATATCAATATCACTGGCTCCCCATATGACACTTAAATGGGTCACCTCATCCAAAAGCAGATTACTCAGATCATTCAGGTATCGTGGTATACAAATGGGTAGTTTTGAGACAAGCTTTTGAAACTTCCTGTGTCACCAAGACATGCAAAATCTGACTGAAGAAAGTCTGAAAAAGTGAACAAATAAAAACAATAATGACTTAAAAACAGCATTATAATAGAAACATATTGAGCAATGTATAGCTTTTTAATTCAAATTCAACCACAACTAGAACACATGCAAAGACCTATAGAGCCTATAGAATGCACTACTTTTCTGGTGAAGGGTCTGCCACCTGCTTGTCTCCATGGAGATGTTTTTTCTTGCCTGAAATTCTACTATATGGCAATAAACATTTCTAGTACCATGGAAATATGTTACAAGAATTCATGAAATACAAGTTCATGGAACATTTTAACATTTCACTGGTCACATTGTGTTACACTGTGCACAGTTAAGTACTATAAGTGTACTTCAGTTTTAGTATTTGATGATGTAGGCCAGTGTTTCTCAACCAGGGGCACGGGTACCGCTGGGAGTACACAAGCACTTGCCAAGAGGTACTTGGAATGGTTTCAGATTTAAAAGAAAGATGGAATTAAATAGTACTTGCATCTAAAATGTTCTTACTAATATATTTTACAAGCGTATTAATGTTTCTGTACGATAATGTTGACATAAATGTAATTAAAACAAGAAAATAGAATAGATTTTATTGGTTATAATAGTAAAAAAAAAAGACCATTACACATATATTGGGGTACTCAAAAGTGTGAGACAAAGCTTTGGGTGTATGAAAAAAATGTTGGGGACCGCTGATGTAAGCTATGTCATTGTTTGCTTAGTTGAGTATAGTAGCTATATAGTATATTCATCAAACTACAGCCATTTCTAGGCCTGTCTATCTATCTTTATATATATATATATATATATATATATATATATATATATATATATATATATATATATATATATATATATATATATATATATATATATATATATATACCCCCCAAAACCATATGTGCAGTATTGTTAATGAACATGAGCTGCAAGAAATAAATTAAACACTGAATGATATTAGCAGGTTTTAAAGAGATGAGATTTCTGTATTGTGAGAATGAAGCAACTCAAAACACCAGAGGTCAGTAATGGATGAGTTTTGTCCTTTAGATTTGATAAACTCAAAATGGAAAATTAACTATAGGGTTTGCAGTGATACATATAGGATAGGCACACCTCTCATCACAAATATCAGATATTTTAGGTTTTATCTCAGTGGAATAAACTGCATTACTTAGAAGCCAAAAAGACTACTTGTGTTGTCTATTGTGATTAACACAGTTGACTGAACTCTGCATTGTATTTCTGAATTGAAACAGGCTGCATCAGAGGAGAAGGTACTTTTGATTAAATTAATTAGGCGGTGGCAAGTAGCAGCAACTAATTAGCATGGGTTTACACACTTCTGTGCTCTTGTTTCTCTTAAGTAATGAGATTCTCCCATCTTGTCTTTATTCTTCTTTTCAGCAGCTGTCAGCTAGACACAAAGCAACCCATTACATACATGGAAATATAAAATTGAGCCTTTTATAGCTTCTGCAGTTGTCAAAACAGTATCAGAAAAAATTGTGCGTGGACATTTTTAGTTATCTATTTTATGTCATTGTGCATATTGGGGTAAACTTCTTGAAGAACAGTGGGATACATGACACCTGGGTTACACCTGGCCCACCTCTTGTATCATTGCCATATAAGAGCTGTATTTAGATGTGTGACAAAAAATAGCTTTGGATTCCTGTGTTTTGTAATTGCAGTCCTATAAGACAGCACTGGGGCTTAATGCTAAATGGATCCTGACACGAACCATCTCAGCGCACACATTTGACAGGTCCATTTAACGCTGATTAGATTTGCAAAGACATCGTAGTATACCCTCTCCTCCGGTCTCCTCTGGATCTGTATCTTTCGCGGTAATGTTATGCAAATGATTTAATACGAAGATAAAAGACTGTCCCAGATCTCTCCACTCTCCTGGTTCACAGCCCTGCGTTTCCAGGACGATAGCTCTAACGAGGAGGGCACTATTTGGGAGTCATTTAGCGCTGGCCTTACTGACATGCACCCGCCCGCCACCCGCCACCGCTTTGGCCATTAAGGCGCCTCGTTCACACCCACACCGCCACACACACTCTGCTGCAGACGCCTTTTAACGGCAGCTCCCAGTTTCTTACACATCACAGTGTCACAGAATAGAAAATTACACTCTCCTCCCACAGAGAAAATTGCTTTGGAATTGCTTGGTTATAAAGATGTGCTTTAAAGAGAGGGGGTGCATGCAATAAAGCAGGACACACACAAACACAATTACTTAAGCACTCCAAGGACAATTCTTACAAGTTAATCAGAGGATTTACCAATTATTGATGTCAAAGGGAGTTGTTTGCGGCTTATTTCATGTACAGTGCTACAGTATATATTTGGAATTTATCAACATTTCTTATCTTGTGTTCTTTTTTCGTTGTAGGTTGGATGCCAAATGAAAATACCATGATGTAAGTGGAGCCTTCCAGGAAACAATGTGCCCATCAATAGGGTGCAGGAGGTCGCCGCAGCATTCACTGTGAAGATGATGGGACTTGTTTGCTCTGGCCTTCTCTCGACCACCTTGTAACCCAACATCTAAGGTGAGACTTGAATACAAATTTTGAATATGTACGATAATTCCACCCCCAAACCAAAATATACCAACATGTTCCAAGCAGCTTGGACGCTTTGTAAACAGTACATTTAATACAACATCATTTTAGCTGTGAATTTAAAGCTACTAGTAGATGGCATATGTGAAATGTGTTCCCCACTCCCCTCACCTGGCCTTTGTACACTTGTATCTCTGATCTTCTTCTGTCAGGAGAAAGGTGGCACACTATGAGACAGCACTGACGCAGACAGCATCTAGTGGTGTTACATGATAATGCAACAGGGCTGATCACCCAGTCTAATTACAAGTTGGGACTTTAACGACATTAGAAAACATTTGAAGAGATTCATCCAAAGGGCCCATATTACAATTTTCTGATTTATGTTGTAATGTTGTTGCCTCTTTAAAAAAAAATACCTGGAGTTGTATTTTGTTTCATTCACATATGATTAATACACAAATCCTGCATATTTAGGCTGAGTTCTTCTCTTAAACACAAAACACTCTGTTCCACCTTGTGATGTCATATGGCAATTACAGGAAGTTCTCCACTGTGTTTTAAATCTCAATACATCTTCACTAGAATAATTTTGATCATTTCAGCCCTAGATTTTCCAATCTCTTCTAAACAATGGTTAAAAGGTCGCTGCTTAAACATGTGTGAATGAAACAAACACAACTCCAGGTATGTTTTTGAGGAGGTAACAACATTTTAACATGGCTTAAAGCTCACATGATTTGATTTAGCATAATATAGAACCTTGAATTCAATAGCATAATCTGCTAACCTCTAATAGAAGTCTATTATACAGAACAACAGCTATTATTTAGTATTTAATCTTTTTATCTTAAGACTGGAGTACACAGTACAGATTTCGAAAGCTAAGCAGTGCTGGACCTGGTTATTTAGATGGGAGTCCCCAGGAAATAGGTGCCATAGTGACTCTGTTGAAAACTGTCATTGTGTTGTTGGGCAAGGTACTTTGTTTATAGTGAATGTGGTGTTTGACTAATAGTGATTGGTGGTGGTTGAAAAGACGCAGATTAGCAGTCTCACTTCCACCAGTAGCTTACCACCACCAAGTATAGAATGAATAAATAATGTATTATAAAGCAGCTTCAAACATTTGGAAAGGCACCATATAAGACTAATACATTGTTACAAACCTTTATATAGACCTGCACTAGCTTATGCCTCCACAAAGCATAACACAGCCAGACATTGGGATGTATGGGCTTCATATAAAGTGTATGACAGAATATATGGCCCAGAGTCTGTTGAAGCAGGCCACCTCAGACACCTCATCTCAAATAGAATTAGCTCCCTGGGCAGAGGCAAAATGACAGTCGCTGGGAGTCTGGCAGGAAGTGTAATGGGCTTGGGGTACCGCTGGTGTTTTTTCCTTAACGCTGAACCAGGAGGCTACAGCGTGGATCAGTCCAGACACTTGCATGGGGCCAGTTATACCATTCACCCTCCTGTTGAAAGGAGACCACAGAGGGGATGAGGGAGACTTTCTAAATCAGTAGTTTAGTTTGGTTTGGAATGGGATGAGGAGAGTGGGACTTGAGATAGCTTTAGAATGAATCAAGAGGTGGTGTGTTTTTAGTTTTCTTGACTGAACTAAATATATCAAAAGCCAAGTTTGCGTTGGTCTTCATCAGATCATGGGCAGTCCCAGTGCCAGGGGAGATGCCTGTAGACCAATTTATGGGGGAGAAAGTGCTTCAGTCCTGCAGGTCTGAGGGTCCCCAGCGGGAGGCAGCACAACCCTGCAATCTATATTGGATTTAGTCGTCTGCCATCTCTGGGCCCCACACACCCCACAGAGAGTATCTGTCCCTAAGACAATATGTTATGACACACACATGTGTACACATAATAGAGTAAAGACACAAGCAGCAGCACACAGATCTACTAAGTCCATCTTCAGGCACACTCCCTCACAGCAAGGAAGTCATAAGTGCAGCTTCTGCCACTATGGGAGCGGCCTGGGGTCAATATACTCAGAGCTCAGACAAACTCAGAAAATGGGCCAACCCAGAGACACAGTGAGTTATGTGAGGTTCACTATTGTTTCTGCTGAGAAAATACTGGATGCATTTATAAAGGCCAAGGTGTAAACTCTTTTTTATCACATTAAAGCAAGAAAAAAAAAAAGAATTTACATAAAACTCAGACAAGGTCAGGGAGAAACAAGGTTCTTAATTTAGTCTAATCAACTGTCATTTGCATCGTGCCATTTGTGCAAGGTATTGCCACTAACTGAATAAATGGACTTCTTCAGACTCAAGGGGGGGCACTCTGGTTTTGATAAGATGGCAACATCCCTGATTTGCATATATTACTTTGATTATCTCATTACTAGGATGATTCTTGCAAAATTTTTGAGACTCGCGCAATCGAATTAAAATTACGACACGCAATCAATAAAAGGGCACCGTAGCTGTGCAAACACACCGCGTCCTCGGTTTGTATGGTCAACCGGCACTGAGCGCAATGGAGACGATGGTTATGGTGATGCTGCAGCAAAGGATGATGGTCATGATGATGATGATGATCACCTCTTCAGCTCACGAGCTCCAGGCCTCAGTGGCTTCTTAGGAGAGTCCTGGGCTTTTGATTCCTGTGATCAAAGTAGTAATCAGTAGAGACAATGGGGGCCGTGAAATTGCCGCTCTCGTGTGGGTGACCTATCCACCTGCTATGAATCTAAGAGTGGCCTGCAGGCGGCTCATAGTCCACAATCGATAATGGCGCTCACATTTTTCTTCGACTCAAGCTTTCTGTGGAATGATGAAATCATGCGTAAAAACGCACGCCTTGGAAAATTTTGCGATGAGCAAAGTACAATGTGGCAATGTAACTAGGAATTGGAGCATGGGCAAAGGGGACAAAAACTCAATTTAAAACATGAAACCATTCTCACCAAATTGGCATGTTACAAAAAATCACGCAAATAGGCTTTAAACTCATTTTGTTGCACAAGAAATGCTTGGTTTAGCCTATTTTTGTTAATGCGTCCAGATGAAATTAGAGGATGTTTAAAATGATCTATAATGATGAAAAGTGCTTTGGCGCAGGCCTCGACGATGAAGATGATGCGTAATGCGGGACAACGGTTGGAAATTCATGGCTATCCAAGAAGTTGCACTTGCCCAAATGTTAAAAAATACATTCGCTTCTCTTTTCTTTCCTCTTTAAAAACATGGTATATACTAAAACCATGACGGAAGTTTTCTGAAGCTCCTGTTGCTTTAAGGAAACATACGGACACCCCCTTCTCTGTGGAAGACTGTCTGTGCGCAATCTGGGAGCGAGGGCGCACGTCCACGTTTTAAATTCATGATGTAAATAATTACAGGCCTCGGAATTGATTTCCTTACGACCTTCTCCAGCCCCCGAATCCCCAAAAGAAAGCTACTTCTGTTGAAGCATTAAGTCATTAATTATTTTCCTTACATAAGGACAAATTATCGAGTCAGTTGAACGAAATTAGAACCCTTTGTTTCTGATCAGACCGCATTACCGCTGGAAATTACGGATGATGGCAGCGTGCACGGCTGCCTTTGTTGTTTCGATCATCGCCTGTCGCTCTGAACTCGCGCTAACAAAGTCATTAAATTGACTCCCTCTCGCTCTCATTATGCGGGCTGTTAATAACCGCTAATTAACTTTGCTTACGCGCGCCTTAAAAGCCTCCCTCCCTTCCCCGGTGCACCCTCACTCCTTCCTCCTCCTTTCCTTCTTTTCCTGCTTGGCCTCTTGAGCAGAGCAATTATGTCAGAAGATGCACGAGGATGGAAGAGTTGTCTTTGGTCTAACAAGGCCACCAGCCCACAGTGATGGAAACAGTGATGTTTATAATGCGGATCGTCATCTGGCATCAAGGTCAGAAAACATGGTCTGTCCATTCTGTAGCCTGTTTAAGGTTTTCCCTAAACGTAGAAACTATTCACAGGTAATGGTCATTTACTGCTGTAATGTGACAGATTAACAACAATTAGACACAGTCTACTTCATAATACATCGTGTAGCTCTTTGAACGAATTTGTCCAGAAGATGGCGCCATTTGAACGACATGCACAGCGATGCCAACCCCGGGTTTGAACTTTGATTCTGTGGCCTTTAATGAGATGGACGTGACGCGAAATGCAATACGATTGATATGAAAACACCTGTAGTTGAATACTTGAGTGATATCATGGCAATTTAAGTACGCTAAAATGAAAATAAATTCTTAAACTTGAAATATTGCGATTTAAAGTAAAAGTCCAATGAGGTCATCTGGTCAAACTATACACGTTCAACGCGTGCTTTGTTTTCTCGCATACTGTATATGTTACTTACATTACGTTATATTGTTATAACGTGGAGTGAATGGATGTGGAGCTGGTACCATGATGCAGGGCCCTCTGTAGCTGTCATCTTTTCACCTGCTCGTCAAACAGACAGAAAATTGAAAATTGCACACAGTCTATTTCTCAACTCCATCCCCCTCCCTCCGGCTAATGTATGCGTGTAATTAGTGCATTTAAACAAAGCGCGGATGTCCTGCTGGCTGAAATGGCGGCTGACATCTCTTTTTCCACAGGGTTAATAACAGTGTGCGGATAAATGAATCAAATTGTGGCCCCCAAATTACAGAGCGACTCTAAATACCCGTCTGTATTACGCACGTCTGTTTGTGACCGCGTAGGAAAAGGCATAACATTTTATATTGTTATTACACTCATTACATTGATTTGTGCGCAAATAAACAAGCTTCTAAGTTTGTGACACCAGAAAAGTTGGGTTAAATCTGACACCGAAACTGCGCTGTTTATTAATACTTGGCGATAAATTATACAGGCCTGACAATTGTCAATAATAAGTCCAATCCTTTTTAATGAGGCCATGGTACGTCTATTTACGCTCACGGCTATGCTCTTTGTGCCAAGATAAATTACTTTCATATTGCATTTCTCTTCACAAATGGACATAAACAATCACTTAAAACATAAAATAAAAAATATATATATTTTTATTGTGATATTTTGGGTAGCTGCTATTCTCCAGACAGATACATAACTGAGAGGAAGGCGAAGAGAGAGAGAGCGAGAGTAAATTGCAGCTCGCTGAAGTTTTTGGATTGAATTCTGAAAATGATCCATTTAACAGTGATGGGCTCTGAGGCGAGGATAGGGGTCATGCCATTCACAGCAGGTTAAATAGACTTTCATTTAAAATTACATTCTCGATCCATCTCTCTCCCCCTACTCTCTCTCTTGAGCACGGAGTCCCCTGCGTGGTATCCCGTCTCCCCGTGCGCCACCCTCACTTTTTAAGTCAATCCACAACTCCAGCTGAGCGAACCCAATTGAGCTGGAGAGCAAGACAGACCGGCAGAAAGAAAGACGAGATAACCAACAATAGTTTGCTTTTAACGGCCTTAATTCACAAAATTCAAGACTAATAATGTTGAAATTATTATTAAAACAATGTTGCATTAAACGCAGTTACACAGAAGTGACTTGCTCGGTGTATTGATGTTTCTGGTTGTATGTGATTTCACCCCTGCATCTTTGCAGGTGCAGCGTAAGGTCGAAGCCAAACTCTGTGACAGATCTGGCACAAGGATTTAGAGTAGAGAAGATAGTCATTTTAAAATCACAAATCCATATAAAAAATATGATTATTTTATCCCAGTGCAACTAGGCTATTGTATGGCTGTTTTTTTAATCCAAGAATTGAACATATAAATAACAATAATGGCCTATATTTTTTTAACCTGGTTAACTAGCGCCTATAATTACTAAATTAATATTAAAAATATATGATATGCTATCGTTATATCGTTTACAAATGCATCATAAAACTGGGCTACTGTTTTATGTATCTAAAAACTATTTTTTCTTTCGTTATTAAAAAATATTAAATATATAGCTGAAGGATAAATAAAATTGACTTAAATAAGCTCAAGTATAGTTTGCTGATTATTATTTTTAGATTATAAACCTGTTCGAAAATATTTAAAATGAATGAGTGTGAACATGTGTGTTTTTGTGCGTAAAATTCATGAGTTCAGTCCGGAAAAACTCCATGTCAGGTTTTGCTCTCCTACCCCCAAATTAACTTTAAACGCCAAAATATATAAAGGAGCTACGCTGTCGACTGCCATACACATGTACGAGCCAATCAGGCGCGCACCAGCGACTTCCACGTCTACGAGGCGAGCGCCGGAGAGAAGCGGCTGGCACGTCTCTGTACTGCGCAGCCAAACCGCTGTCTGTCATTAGCTGCGAGGGTGTCAGGGGCGACAGAGCAGAGAGAGACAGAGAAGAGGGAGGAGTGAACAGCCCCGGTGCGCTCTGACACGGCCGTAAACTCAGAGACACGAGAAGTAACGTACCGGACACCAAGCGTGCGCGCGAGAGGGAGAGCGGGAGACGGTTAAGGAACAGAACAAACCACGGAGTCGACATGAGCGGTCAGTTTGAAGAAGACATCCACGACCGAAGCGAGAGGAAGAACAGCAAATCCCCCACGCTGCTCTCTTCCTACTGCATAGACAGTATCCTGGGCCGGCGCAGCCCCTGTAAGGTCAGGCTTATAGGGGCACAAAGTTTGGGTTTGCCCGGGAGAGGAGAGCTGGACAAATCCTCTGACGGTAGGTTACAATTCTGACTTGCAAGTTGCTTTTTTTGTTTTATGGCATACTATATTTTAATGCTTTTACAACGGACTGTGCTTCATTGTGACATTGTTTAGAGAGCTAATGATAAATACACATAGTTTAGACAGTTAAGGATATAAATAAATGAATAATCCTAAGAGCACTGGCTGAAAATTTGTTCAGACGAGGCTGACGTCTCTTTTCCTCAATTTTACGCGTCTTCCAGGGCCAATGAAAGACCCCCTCTCTCTGAGCGCAGACATGCACCTGCCTCCCAAACTCCGGCGGCTCTACGGTCCCGGGGGGAAGTACCTACACGAGCACACTGAAAAGCTGGAGAGGGAGAGGTTACTCTTGGAACAAGCCAGCGACAACCTCAAAATCACCCAGGCGCCACAGGTGAGCATCAGTCGCAGCAAGTCCTACCGGGAGAACGCATCTCTGACCCGGGGAGAAGGCGACCAGAGCCCCGGTGAGGGATCAGAGGACGGTAGTCTGGGACTGGTGGAGCTTGGCCCGCTGAAGTTTGAGGAGGACACCGGTAAGGAGGAGGAGAGCTGCGGGGACGCTTCAGTCTTGTCACCGAAAGACGAAGAGAGGGAAAGCTTGAACGCCGGAGACGGAGATGTGAGAGACGGCGAGGACAGCGTGTGCCTGTCCGCGGGCAGTGACTCGGAAGAAGGGATGCTGAAACGGAAGCAGAGAAGATATAGGACTACGTTCACGAGCTATCAGCTGGAGGAGCTGGAGAGGGCTTTCCAAAAGACGCACTATCCGGACGTTTTCACGAGGTGAGAAAATTAAAGCTCTATTTATAAATGTGTTTTTGTATGCATTTGGATTTATTTACATTTTAATGCTACAGGTTATAGAGTTAAGATCTGCATTACAAAACCAACCAAGATTGCGCTAAATAAAGGTCTTTCTATACCCACATATTCTGACATTATGGCTCATTCCTAAAATATAAATTGATTTATTTAATATAAATATAAATAATGTGTGCCCCAAAAAAGTATAATTTATGGATAAATTCATGTTAAAATTTGTTCTGGGCATTAAAACAGCAAAATTAGGATTTCAATATTTACCAGACCACGCCAAAAAATAGTATTCGGCTATTATTTAATTAATACTTTATTTCAAGGTCATAAAACATTATAAAATGACCAAATATTATGCAATGTCTTTTTCCCACAAAGGCTAAAAATAATAGCCTAGTATTAATTTTAATAAATGAAGTTCACACGGGTGTAAAAGAAGACTGTACGGCTCACAGCTCATAAAACAGAAATACCAAACCCGTGCCTCGCATACGTGAACACAATGGGCCTAAGTGTGAACAGTGGGACCGTTTTGTTACCTGCCCCGGCTCCCGTAGATGCACCAGACAACACCATTATTCTCACGAGGAATAATTAAATGTTGCGGATCGGGTTCCCTGTTGGACACGATACTGAAAGCTGAAGTCCTTGGGCCTAACCGTAAACCCGGGGGCAGGTGCTTTCCTCGCTTACATCGATACAAGATGCACCTTACGCACGGTTACGCACATCGGTAAAAGACGCATAGCAAAAAAAAAACAAACAAAAAAAATAAATAAATTAAAAATAACAGCAACATTTATTTACTTCGCGTTTTCTCAAGCCTTCGCTCTCGATCATAAAAAACAATTTGTCAAGGAAGAATATACATTTTTACACTGAGATTATTCAAATCTTCCAATCGATTTACTTTAAGGCGACTTGTAGGTTTTCACTATACAAGCCCATCTTGCGGCTGAACGGAGCGTCAATTGCTTTGTGGCAGGCTAGTTTAGATGTCATTATTTCACCCATTATGTTGTTACAGTGACAGGCCTGGGCTAAGGAAAATCTAACAATCACTAGGCCTATTTCTGCCCATCTGTGACAGGGAAAATAGAATATGGCCATGGCGTCTTTCTGCAGTTCATGCCAGGGTGAAAAAAATCAAGCTTATTTTGGTCGTCTATTGTTGACAGTGAACAACAGGTGGGGACAAAACAGCAATTCTGCCCTGCTTCCAAGCGCTGGCCTGTAACCTTGAATCTCTTCTGCCTGTCTCCTCTTGCTTATTCTCTCCTTTTTTGTCCATTTTATGCTTTTCAGAGAAGAGCTTGCAATGCGCTTGGATCTTACCGAGGCCCGTGTTCAAGTAAGTTCAGTTGCACCTTTATCTACAGCGGCTTGTAACGCGTGCATCCTGTTGCCTAATGTTTTATATTGCCTTTAAAACGCACAGTGCACAGTAATAACCGGTAATATGCGTCACTGATTGGCGATCACCGATTAAGGGGCCAATTTGGGCAGTAATTTATTACGACAAAAATGTGTTAAATGGGGAGGTCCTTCCTGTTATTGAATGTTATTACGCGCGTTTTAGTGGCAATTAAGGCGACGCTGGCAATTCATAAAAAGCTCACTTAGTGCAGGAGCAAACACAGTATATTCCTGAGATGATGTGCTGTTTGAATTCCCATCACAGGAGACGGAAAGGGGAGCGATGGTGAGGGGACGAGGGAGAGCGCGAGGGGAGTGCTAATGCTATTTGATTTCCCATTATGTGATTGCAATAGACCTGCATTGATCCGATGCTTTGCACTTGGGAGCGAATGAGAGACCATTAAACGTGTTTGCTCCCCCCCCACCCGCCATCACCTCTACCTCCCTTCCCCTCCTCTTCCTCTCTCTCCCTCATCTCCCTCATCTCCATCCTCCCCTCTCTCCTCCTTTACTTCGCCTTGCATTGAAAGCGTGGCTCGCATGTCGAAAGGCCGGGCTCATAACCAGAGAGACAGTTCAAACACGGTAAAACAACAGATGTCTCTTTAGGGGCCGTAGGTGAACAAATCACTTAACGGGCGCCATCAGGAGGTGATAAAAACTCATAAATTCCCCAGGGGCTGTGTAATGCTAAACAGCCCTCCGGGAATAATGCGCGCATGTGTGTACTGTCCCTGTCGCTCAAGCCTCGCTGTTCAATCACTTTGGCCCATGTTGACATTTTCCTCATTGTGAGCGCCCCGTGCAAACTGGCCCACAGTGGATGCGTGGGAAAGTTAAATAGTCTTGTCTTGTACTTACATCTCTTAAGAATTTAATTTAAAGCGCATTAATTGCTATTGGAGCGAGTTCAGTGGTAATTTTGGGGATCTTTTGTTAACACCGCTCTTAATTATCTCTCCCCACTCTGAAGCTTGACTGCGGGACAGGCTTTAATTAGTCAGAAAGTAGATTTAGTGAGGAACAGTGAGCGGCGGGGTTTACTGTGCGTGTAATTACCGTTGACTTTACGCCTATTGGACACCACCTGAACTAGACAACTATTTTGGCACAACACTCACTCGTTTGTGGTGAATTGGAAAGAAACTTCTCAGTCATGTACACTTCGTGGAACTGGACCCATGCAATGTTGCAGCATCACCTGTTGAGACATTTGGAGCTATAGTACAAAGACCAAAAAAACATTTTCAGAAAGTTATGTATACGTAAATTATGAATATTAAACAAAAATCTATGATCCAAACCCCTTTAGCACAAACTTTTCTATAATAAATCATAAGCAAACATGGGTATTAATTCATTTTTTTTAAAATTTGGAACATTTGGAAGAGGTCATTTGTGTCAGCAGCCCTAATACACAGTGACGTCCAGTGATTTTGTTCAAACTAACTACAATTTCCGTGTCAACTGAAGACATTTAGTTGTGTTTTGATAAATGACTAATTGTATCCCATCTTCTTACTTTCAGGTGTGGTTTCAGAACCGCAGGGCTAAGTGGAGGAAGCGTGAGAAGGCAGGTGTGCAGGCCCACCCCTCAGGTCTCCCCTTCCCTGGGCCTTTGGCAGCTGGACACCCCCTGAGCCACTACCTGGAGGGCGGACCCTTCCCTCCTCACCCCCACCCCGCCCTGGAGTCTGCCTGGACGGCTGCTGCTGCTGCGGCCGCTGCCTTCCCCGGACTGGCCCCTCCGCCACATAACGGCGCTGCTCCGCCCCTCGCCACACCACTGGGCCTGGGCACGTTCTTGGGGACAGCTGCCATGTTTCGCCATCCTGCCTTCATCGGCCCCACATTTGGAAGGTAAATCTAAGAAATATTATCAATTATAACATTCATTTGATTTGAGAATGTGATAATGTTCTGTCATAGGAGGGCTAACCGGTATTCTTTAACCAATCATTTGAAGAAATATCCACTTTTGTCCAGTTGGCAGAAGTACATTTTCTTTTGCTATGGAACCTGCCTGGATGATTGAGGGATTACACAGACAAATATCCACAAAACCTACAAATTAAAACAATTATACACTAAAATAAGTGTAAAGGCAGTAATTTTGTACACCCCCATTAAATGAATACTACATATTAAGACTGCTATGATGATGTCTTCTGAAACCCAACAAGATATTGTATCCCCATTGTCAAGCCTTCACAAAGGGAAGCAGAATTGCTCCTTAAGCAACTACTGGAATAAATTGTACTACAATGAGCAATCGTCTCATGTCTGACAAATGTGTGATATTGTTAATGATTCACAGTGGTGTATAATCACTCTGTCAGATGCCCTAATAAATTAACCAAAGCTGTGATCTTAAAGGGAAGCTGTGAGAAGCGATGTCACTGCAAACTGCACGCCACAATTAGCTCCTCATTTGATACTTATGTTGTACTACATTACTCTGTGTTATTAACCTCGATTTGCTTTTCACAAATTAGAACAATAATGCAAAGATACAGGAACCACCTACTGTGTGTCTCAGGTTTTTGAAATGTGATAAAGTAGCTTGAAGTATAATTTGAAAACAAGATCAACACAAATATAGAGTTAGAAAGTCTCCAATATTGGAAAACAAAACATGTTCAGTAATTAAACATTTTTGAATTAAATTAATGATAAAGAACCCATGGATGTGTGATTGTATTTTGTATTTTGTATTTGTACTTTTAACACAAATTATGAAAATATGAAAACCTACCTTTCCTATACGTTGGGAATAATGCAGAAATCGAGAAAAAAACTACAATTTTCAGTGTTGTTATTTCAGGGCATAATTGCAGACTTTTTTTTTTTCTTTAAACCTATTTTATTAAGTTTTCAACACTTTAATACAACACACAAAACGCAGAGCAGTCTGAGTACAAATTTCAGTTTCCCTCATTACACAAACATCACCTGGTTAAGTAGTACACACTTACTTGGACAAACAGGCAAACCCAGAGCCCGTCATTGTATTGAACCTGTACCTTTCTGTATAATGAGATGATCGGGCAAGTAATGAAGCAGAGGCTGCCACAGATCCATGAACTGCAGACATTTCTAACATTCAGTCTTGTGCTTGTGTCCCAGGCTGTTCTCCAGTATGGGCCCCCTAACCAGTGCTTCCACCGCGGCTGCTCTCCTCCGCCAGCCTGCCCCCCCTGTCGACAGCCCTCCCCACACAGGCCCGGTGCTGCCAGACCCCTCCTCTTCATCCTCCTCCTCTTCCTCGGCTGCAGCTGACCGCCGGGCCTCCAGTATTGCTGCTCTCCGGCTCAAGGCTAAAGAACACTCGGCACAGCTCACCCAGCTCAACATCCTGCCCCCCGGAGCCACAGGGAAGGAGGTGTGCTGAAGTCTCCACCCCAGCCTCAGCCTCCCGTCCTGGGCATGTCCTATTCTGAGACCCCCCTGTCCCCTAAACCTGCCCTCACATTCATACCTCTGGAGGCTGCTGTCCCGTGATGCTCCACTGCCCCGATTACCTCATGTCCCCCAACAAAATAGCACGACCAAATTTGAGAGAGCACTGGCTAAGTGATGTCTGATAAGAACACTTTTCTCATTGATGAACTAACTTTTGAAAAGGAGGCTTCCTATTTATGTCATTCTTTTATCTAATTCAAAGTGAAACAAAAGCGCCATGCACAGATTGAAACATTTTCAGCATTTATGTATTTTAGACGCAAGGTATGTCAGAGCACATTATTATAATTTTTATTTTTCCTTTTGCCATTTCTTGCCTCTATTCTAGTGCATAGGATAAGGCTCTGAACTGTACACTGCCTTGAACATTCTAATAAATAAAAAAATGTAACATTAATTAATAAGCATAATTTAAAAATATTTTAAATACAATACAAATGGAAATCTTTCAATCTGTATATAATGGATTTATATAATTTGAAATCAGGTTTAAATATGTTTTTTTTAAATTATTATTATTATTATTTTTACTTTTCCACCTTTTTCCAAGTATTTGAGAAAGCCACGTTCTTTTAAAATTTTGTTATAATTACAGGAATTTGTTTGAATGCATATATTTACCAAACACCAGATTTGAAAAACGGCATCTCCAAAACACCAGGACTTAAAATTGCCTAATCTGTATGCATTGCTGTGGGCTGAGCCAGTCTGCTCCTAATAAAGGCAAGTTGGAGGAGGTCCCCCATGAACCAAAGGAATAACTGTCCATACCTTCCGTAGCCTTCTCTACAAGCCTCTCCTCTTGCACATGTCCGAACAGCCAAACTCAACACACACTTATTCCTTTCAACACCTTCTGTCTTTCCTGTACGCATACACATTTCTTTAATTTCAACATGTGTTTTGGTTGAGACTGGCTGTAGAACATGGATGCAAGTAGAGATTTGTCTCTGATGACATGACTGTGTGAGAAAATGTACATATTGTGAAAAGATAGAAGAAAAAAAGATGATTTTCAAAACAAGGTCATGTATATTTAACTAGACCGTGTTTTGATAATTTGCACTCAATGTAGTGTTTAATGAATGACGCCCTTGTCTAGAATTACACTTGTGTTTATGAATTATTATTAGGTTTCTAGATCATTATTTATGTCTATACTTACCCCGAAGGACTGACAGATTTTTCTTAAGTGATTGTAAAATTCCTGGTTTAATAATTTGAATAAATGGACACTGCTTCAATGACTTAAATTTTATCATTTCAAATTGCTTTAGGCCTAAACCAGGAGAAAATGTGAAATAGGCTATAATAGAACTATTAATAAAAGGTGTTATAAAGAAATTGTGTTTTTGTCCTAAATATGATTCCTAGTGCTGTTATGAGCAAAAGTGTTAAAGCTTAAGAAACAGGCTGTTGAAAATACCCGTATGCTGCTGTGAGGGATAAAGCCAACATGGTGGCGCATTATTCCACCTCAATAAGAAAACATGTATTAGGTCCCAAATGACAAATGTAATCCAGTCGCCCTGCGTGCGTCAATCCTCTTCAGCGGAGTTGACAAAATACTGACCATATATTCATGAACCTAATCCCCAACATGTGAAACGCACGCACAATACAGAGGGCTTTTCAATTAGATCGCCCACTTTATCTGGGGGACCCGCCACAAAACTTCCTTCAAGGCCCTTTAAAGGCGCTAAATTGGTCTTAACATCTGTAATGCCATGTCGATGGAAGCGGTGCGCCTTTGTCATTAATGAGGTAACAAACCACTTCATCAAAAACGCCTTTCACACACGCACCTCGTCGAGTTAATTCTCCCAAATCTCCTCTTTTTCCATTGGACCACAGCGGAGAGACGCGCGGGACCACTGCAGCAATCAATGGTATTTCTTGTCCCGTTTGACCCATCTTTGAGCCCGGGCAAATCGCGTGAAATTACTCCGCGGATTAATTTAGTCTCCGTTCTTAAGTGAGTGCTTTTGTGCGCAACCCTGCCCCTCCATATTAGGCTTGGTATTACAGATCATTATTGTCTATACACCTGTTAATCACAAGTTTGACCAAATGAGGAAAATTGGAATTTGGATAGTTTGAATTCAGCCTTGGACCATGGCGCATAAAACTGGAAAAGAAAAGATGTTATGCATAACCATAACCCCACGTTGTTTTTATTCTGTAGAGCAGTGAAGCGAAAGTACTTTACTTTTATAGGGTTTTGATGAGATTGCTCGAGGGAGTTTTTAATCTTATTGTGAATATAACTAATGAATAGCAAACCAATTTGTCCCTAATATCCAGGGAATGCTGGGAGGCGAATGGCCCGCTGTGCGCCAGGCTTTAAACTTTCTCTGAGGCGCAAAAAGGCGAGAAAATTGAAATTCAGTGGCTGTGTGAACCCATAAAGTCACACTTGTTGGATGTGTGCCTTTTCATTCAACACATCCCAGACCAGAGGTGAAAGGCTCCTGTGCATATGTGCAATGTTGGCGCACAGAACCACACTGCCCAATCATGCGCAAATACGCAAATTTGGCGGCATTTAAAAGCTGCACAGGCGCCGTTTTGTAACACAATGTACTGGTGCATTGGGTTTCACAGTACCGTCTCCTCGCAGGTTAACGCAGGTGTAATGTTCTCTCAATGCACCATTTTCATCATGACCATCGCTTCGCCTTTCCAAGTCCAGCTGTGTCCAGGACGTGATTTGGCCCGTGATTTGGATTCACCGGGGCCTCGTTTCTCTCAGCGCGTCCCGCCGCCTGAGAGAATAGGCCCAATCACTCCACACAGCCGCCTGGATCACTGCTCACTCAGGCCCCGGGAGTGAGACGCTCTAAAAGGCGCTTTGATGATGAACACCCCGAGCCTCGCCGCTCCCCTCCAGGCGAGCCATTCCTGAATAGCGAGGCCATGGCTCCGCGCTCCCCTCTCCGCTCGCCCCTTAATTCCTCCGTCTCTCTTGCTCTCATCCAATTAGCTCAGTGTATTAAGCGGTTTATCGTCTCATAACCGCCCATTCAGCTCCAACAAGGGAGACACTTTGCAATAGGACCGGCTCTCCTTTTGACACCCCTTTCTGGTGCTTGTATGGTACACCTCCCTATGAATAACAGCGACAGAATAGGCGACTAATTCCCTCATCAAAGCCTACCTTGTCCATTGCTGGTCAAAACGACGAGCAATAAAGCTTAACACCAGCAAATAAAAGCGTCGTGTACGACCTTATTAGCTTAGCAGAGTCGAATTAATTCCCATTTGACTGGTCCAAGCCAAGAGGACAAAACTAGGCACTTACTTCAAAACAGCGCACCATTAAAGCCCCACTGATTAATTCTGACAAACAAATTGATGCAAAGAGTAAGACGGAGCCTTGCACTGTTGATATGATTTAATAAATATGTAAAGTTAGAAGCAATAAAGGAGTAAATGGCTCTGGCTCTCACGCAGCGCGCTCTATCCATCGCGTAGCGGATCACGGTGCAAGTGTTCAGCCCACTTAAGGTTGCTTTCACAAGTTACAGTGGTTTTGAAGTGATTTGCGAGGCGTGCAGTGTTTATGGAAATGCACACGGCAGGAACGAGTAAAAATCCCCCACTGTATTAACAAAAAGGAGAAAATGCGTAGAGCCTTTGTACATAGCTGCACGCTGAGCTCTGATGGGTTTAAATGGTTTGCCACATCATACATTAAGACAATTTCACTGTGTCACGTGGTCACAAAATGCAATTATCATTGTTATGCAATCTGACTACAATGATGTGAGCTTCTAACAACACATTATAGCCCAATTTATTGGATTTGTGACCACCAAAATAATGACGACCTACAATAATATAATTTGCAATAAATGAATACAGGCTGTAGGATATGCCTGGGTTGAAGATTCAATTCCAGATTTATAGTAGGGCCTTTAAAAAACAACAGAATACGAAACTATAAATCAGTTCACAACCACCAGTTGCCAGTTTGTTTGATTGGGTGATAGGGCCTGCAAAGAATAGAATAATGAAAGGGCATCTGCAACTATAGGGATGAACATTAAAACCACAATTCAATACATAAAACACAAAATGATGATAAATTATGGGATTACTTTGACATTCTAAAATGTCCATTGGGAAACTAAAATATCCACTTATCTCCAATATGATGTTTAGGTCAGCTGTGATTATTATAAGGAATAAAGTGTAGAAGTGTTAAGTTTTGTTGCTGTGCAAATCTGTTTAATGCAATTCCAAACCAAAATACAAGCACACAAATTTAACAATCAGAATTTTATTTAGCATCAAAATACCAGTATCAAATATTTAACTGTTACATGCAAACACACAATAAATCATCCAGACTTACAAAAGACACAAATAATAATTGTTTAAAAGACAAATACGAAACAGTTAAACAGACAAGATCAGACGTTTGACACAAAAGCTTTACTTTAGTGCGCGTGGTCTTGCACACCCAATCCCTTCCCAGCATCCTCCTCTCCACTCTCCCATACGCACCAGCAGCCCACCACACCACTGCACACTGGGGATGAATGGCAGTAATCAGAACAAGTGTCCCATTCGCCACGGGCACTGGCTTGGTCTTAGTTGCCTTGGTCACTATCATTGCCTAATTAGTGGCCTTTTGGAGTACACTGGCTGCTAGCAACAATAAGTAATTTTTTACCCATAGACACACATGCACACAATAGCTTGGACCATTTAGGTTTGATTGCTGCTCCCCCTCCTTACTATAGCAAGTGATGGGGTCAAGTCAAGAGTTTGCAGGCGGTGTCTATGTCAAAAGGGTGGATGATTGTGATTGGATTTGAAGTCCTATACCAAAGCCATTATGTATAGGGCAGTTGGTTGGAGGGGGTTCAGGGGTCAAACGCCTAAAATGACCCTAAAATAGGAGACAAAGCAGGTACAATCTGATAAAATGCCTCAGCGGTTAGTCTCTGATGTGGTGGTATATTATGTTGTGGATTTATTTGAGGGAAGAGAAGGCCTGGAAGAGTTTAGCCAAGTTGATCTCGGAGTAGCCGCTGATAGCCAAGGCCTTGTCTGGGACTTCTTTAATCTTTCGATACACTTCTTTCTCTCTGCTCAAGTTTTTGATGTGACCTAAAAAACACATCAGAATTACATTACACATTATGCAAAATAAACTTTTAACCAAGATTTTAACCATGTAATCATGACCCTGACCAAAGATTACTCAAAATTGTATTCATAATTGTAATCCTGTATTGTCCTGCATTTGAGGCTTCAGCAAATTTCTGTTATCACCCACCTCCGGCCACTTCTATATTCTTAACTAAATTCAGACTCAGGTTCATTGATACTGAGTTAAGCATATCACTTGGTAATTTTTAACAATTAAAACACGCTGTTTAATAGGGGTAAGCAAAAATATAGAAATATCCTAATATTAAATTAGGTGATACAGTATCGTTACTGTGGGCTGCTGTATTGATAAAGCTTTTAGCAGTTTTTTTTGTAACAACCCTACAATTTTGTTGCTTATTTAGTGGGTGGAAACTTGTTTATGCAATACACTTGACATATTCACTGTTTTGATGAGTAAAATAATGTATTTCATATTAACTCTGCACAAATAGTGGTTTAACAAAGAAATATTGTTATTAAAATGTATTTAGCTCTTAAAAACAACACTGTATCACAGAGTATCATGTGCAATATATTGATTACCGCACGTATTGCCATATCATAATAATATTATATCGTGAGCCATGTATAGAGTATTGTATCGAATTGTGAGGGACCCTGTGATTCCCAACCCTACTGCTTAATATGGCAAATTGGAACTCTAGAGATGCGGGTTCTGTCAGATTAATATTGCGATATACAATGAAAAACATGTAAAAACATTATCTATACGTGTTATAGTTTCATACCAACTCAAAACCAGTAGAAACTATCACCAAGGAATAAGTTGGATGACAAATCTTTTTAACAACCAACCAAAAATACAACCTCTCCGCTGATAAAACTACTATCAAAAACATTATGCTTGCAAAAATATACCACCATTTTGAGAACAGGAAAAACAATTTCGCTAGTATTGCAGATCACACTTTTAGTTCACTTTACTTAATCTGTATTATTAGCCATGCACTAAAGTGGCTAACAGTAGCGCAACATTACCACCAAATGCGGTTTTATCTGTAACTGCCTGTACTGTTGGCTGTAGTGTCATCAGTAATGCTATCACTGAGCCCTGAGACTGGTGACAGAACTGAACCGATGGGTCGATGATGAACACATGCACACAAAGTATCAGAGGATTGATCGAGAAGACCACCAAGAGCATGAAGTCAATATCTGCCCCCTTGTTATCCCCTCAGGTGGGCCACAATGAAGCCACAGTGAAGACCGGAGCCGCTTTTCTGCCAAACCAGATCTTTACAACATTATGTGGAAACGCTAGTGTACGCAAAGTATCATGAAACCAAGTAATAACACGCTCAAGATTCTAAAATACACCAGGAAAAATGGTGTATTGACTTTAAATGACATTGTAATGGAAAAGCAAGGGTAGAATAGAGTTGGATCTGATAGAAGAGAAAGCTTATACAGAAGACAAAACAATATATTTAGAAAAGATTTTATGCTGGATGTCCTCTCCAGTTTAGGGCTGGTGCAAATAGTGGAATGTAGAGATAAACCTACTGGTTTTTTTCATGGCCAATGCAGATACAGATTGTTTAAAACCCAGAGAAACCGATGGCCGATAATCTCTGCCAATATTTTTGGTCCAATATGTAAGGCTGATTTAGGCGATTTTCCACAGAGATTGATAAATACTTCAAATTCAAAGTTAAGCAGTAGCAACATAGAAATAAACATGGCAACATAGCAATCCATCCTCTTTGAATACTATTTGAATTTAGAACAAACGCATCTACGTTCTTGTTTTATTACACGCTGGATAAGAGCTGTGTAGACACATTTCTGCAGTATCCTCTTTGGACCAAATAAAGCTTTATGTATATATTCTTTATGCATATTTAGACAGCTGGTTAGATCAAACAAAATATCGGTCTCTGTTGGAGATTTAAGGCCAATAGCCAATACACTAAAAAGTGCAAAAAGCGGCCAGCTGATATACTGATCAATCTCTAGTGTAAAGCAATAAAATACCTTTGGTAACACTTTGCGAACTGTACATATTTCCTTATTACCATGTAGCACACCGTAAATTCATTGTACTTAGACTTTAGCTTTTCAAGGTTCAATTACTACAGGTTGTTACACAGTCAGTGTGTTACAATGTACCTAATGAGGTAGTTACAACAGATCAAATGAAGTAAACTGTGAAATATATTTTATGGAAAAAAAACATGACAGCAAATTTTACTTATTCTATTCTATGTCCATCCTTCAGTTACACAAACCAATAAAGGTCCTTGAGATTTGTTAAGGGTGTTATCTATCATCTTCCTAAATCTGGCGCATTTTTCTTCCGGTATCCTACATTAGCGTCTTCTGGAAATACACCAACTTATCAAAGGGAACAAAGGTTATATACATAGGCCCCATAGAGACGGTAAGAGCAGTTAAACACTTAGAAAGCCCTGTCTAACTCATTCACTCCAAAGCATGTGACAAACCATAATGAGACATGCAAACCCGATGGTGTGGTTGACTTTAGCAGTGGTAGCCATTATTACCAGATAATCCAGGCATTGGCAGGGACAGGGAGGGAGAACAGGGGACATGTGAGGAAGGAAGGCACAGACAAACTAGTCTATTTATCTGGGCGAATAGAAAGGAGCGATGATGCATGATCAAGCGAAAGCAATCATGTCATCTTTTCTGAAAGGTAGGAGAAAATAATTTGCCCCCCTCCTCAATCTTTTTTTCTCCATCACTCCTTCTCTTTTCCACCTCAATCACCGTGTGGCGAACAGATAAAAGAATGATTTAAGAGTCACAGAGACCAAAAGAAAGAGCGGGAGACCTCGCCGCAACACGGAGAACAGCAGGGAGTGCAGTTCAAATAAATAGCCTCCCTTAAAGAGCCAGGCAGGGCGGCCAGAGGATCAGGTTTGGGGTTTGGGAAGGCCACAAGGAGAAAAAAAAAGAAACAAGGATGACTTATGGAATGTCAACAGAGCACACTTTAAAGTGCAACACAAATATGAAACCACAAGGATGTATACAATGTGAAAGACAACAAGATCAGTTATATATATATATATATACATATATATATATATATATATGCTCTTACCCTTTACTCCTATACCTCCTAAAGTATCAGAGGTCATTGCTTGAGTGTATATTCTCTAGAATCAAGGAGGAAAGATTGAAATAGTGTTGTTTAAGAAGGCCAAGAATGAACAATAAGAAAACGGTGATGAAACCTGTTCATATACAGTGTAAAACCACAAAACCGTCCTACTAATGATATAATAGACCTCCATCTCCACCCGACCTGCACACATCCTCATGTAGTGGAGTATCAGGGGTTATCTTAGCTCTAACTAGGTGTTGTCACACACTCGTGCACACTCTGCCGAAGCCGGGCACGAGTAGATGGGGGCTCTGCACGCTCTAACTAGGTGTAAATACAATAACAAGCCTGTAATTAAGTGAGCATGATGAAGTTAATGGAGATCGGCCATTCCGTCGGCCGTCTACATGAATATTCTATTAGGCTGGTGGCGACGGGCAGCTGGAATAGCAGTTAATTTAATCACCACTCGGAGCACAGGGAAACTTCTTTGTGTGAGTGTAATTGCACAGAATGAATAATTGATTTGACAATCGTACCCGCAGATTTTGCCACCCCGCTTTGTATCGGCGGCAGAGTGGGAGGGGAAGGTAGAAAATGGAGAGGAGAGAGAGAGAGATGGAGGAAGAGAAGAAAAGGGGAAGAAGAAGAGTGGGAGGGATGGAGTGGTGCAAATGCACAGAGCAGCGAGATGGCAGGGAGGCTGTCGGTAAATGGATCATTAGAAAAGCGCAGCTCAAGGACAATTTATATTTTATCAATGCGGCAAAATTACATTATTGCTCACACACGCAATCATACTGCCCACACTCAACAGAGAAGGTGGTCTTTGGGATGGTGACGATGGAAGAGGCAGCAGAGACGAGCAAAAGGAGAGAAACAGAAAGATGAAAACTGACATGAAATGATTTGAAAGTCATTGATATGGGATGTTCTAGCTCAGGAATGGACAGCATGTTTTTCATAGAGTCAGAATGTGTGGCTGTGTGTATAATCTATTAGAGATCTCCTGCAGGGGATGCAATTACCTCCATGTTTTACTCACAGCAATCAGCCACAAAAATGCAATGTACTTTAGAGTACCGGTCACACATGTAAATGCAGGCATAAGCATGAGCTGATCAACACACTTTCATGGTGACTCACAGCTCTTTTATACAACATTATTTCCCTTTAATAAAGTGTAAGTATATTTATATCGATGACTGCCATTTTAGTAAATAGCCAACACTACCCTTTACTTTTGCTTTTGGATACAAAGCAGCACAAATCTTTCTGTATCACTCCTTGATGCAATGCATTTAAGTACAAGAGTATAAGGTGTAAATTAGGAATGAACTGTGACAAGATCAAAAAAAGTTTATTTTCCAGCTGGAGTAGCTTTAATTGTTTGGTTGCATTGAAACGTGTGGTTCAGGTTGGCTATTGGAAGACATTGCTTCAGGACTAAGGCTACATTCCGGGGGAAATATATATATATTTTTTTCCCCTGACAAGCATTGTGATTCCTTTTAGATTTACAATTTATGTTTTAATAATAGGAGTCCATTAGAAATAACAAAAATACAAATTTGAAATGACACTAATACAAGAATCACATTTCAGAACATGTTTGTACACATATTAACTACGGGATTAGCAGTTAATCTTGCAGCACTATTCAGAACAAACCCCCCATCTGATCTACAGGTTCACAAGACATTTGTGTGCAAGGTGTTTATGTTCTTTGTTTGCAATAAGCATTGTACTTAGTGTGAACCAATGTAGCCTGCAAAAGACCAGACCTCTTCAAACTCCTTCAAGCTACTCCTTGGGGACATACAGTTGTTCCCATACTGACTGTAACAGAGAGGCCATCATTCAGTACAAATCTGTGGCTCATTGAAGCACTTATAGTAGTTCATGGGTAACAATAGAGGAATTAGATACTTGTAGTCCAACACTGCTTCAATGTCTCTACCAGAAATACAACGGTATTGAGTTAAGCTAGTGCTCATCAATCCTTGTAGGTGTATTATATGAAGATAATGCAGAGACCTTCAGTCACACTCCAAGCACAAACAGACAACAGAGTGAATGAAGGTGTATAGGATTGCGTTTCTCTTCCCTGTAATCGGAGCACAGTGGCCCCTGGGTGTGTAATGCAGTAATATGGGGTATTACTGCCCCAGGATGGAGGGATAACTCCTTAAAGCTATGTTTTATAGCAGCGTGCGCCTATACACATACATTTATCTTTGGCCATTTGTGAAAAGCATGTTCAAGAGTCTGTCAGATATAAATCATATCTCACAGTGGTATGTGAGAGCCCTAGACAATGCTAAATAATAAAGCTAGACACAGTTAACCCTGATCAGAGCATGACATGACCGTTAAAAGGCTTTCAGTCTTTCAAAATGTTGCCACAAACAAAATTACGTTAGTCTTTGTACGTCAGACTAACTTAGTCGGTCGCTTACCCTGCATGGTAACTAAAACATGCTACTATGTTGAATGTCTGATCAGAATATACCATTATATCATTCATTCTAATCTTATACAGCCAACCTGCATGTACTTGTATAACGTTGAACATAAATTATTTTAGTCTGAAACAGTCTGCACATATGCCTAACTTGGTAATAGAAAACCAGCTTAGTCCTCAAAAGTTGTCCTGAGAACAGCACAAAGTTGTATTACTAATCATTGGCACAACAAAGTCTTATTGTTGTTAAAGAACAAACTGGCCAAAGGATGTATACAGCACTATGTGGTGCAAGATGTAAACACAATCACACATTACGGACCATACAACTACAGAGATTGAACTGTATTGTAGTGTGGTGTATTGTGAAAGACAAAATGAGAGTGAGCTAGGAAAGGCAAAGGCAGATCAAACCCAGCACAAAGAAAGGGAACATAAAGAAAGAGGAGTCAGGAATTGATTGGTGATGATTTCTTACATCTGGGCAAAGACAGAAATAAAAAACAACAGAAAAAGGGTCCTATAATCATGTTAGTACTCTTCCTACCCCTCCCAGCCCACAGCGGCCAGTGCCTCCATCTCCTGAGTGGTCATCTGTTGATTACACATTATATTTACCTCTGCTGTCTCACTCCAGCACTGCCTCTCAGTGGCTACTCTGCAGAATTCAGGCATACATAAATAAATAACATACATACATACATAAATATTTAATCAAATAAATAAATCGCTCAGTCTAGCAGCCCTTTCTAATCAAGTGACATCAATCAGGGAGAACTATGGGTAAAGAGGCCTTGTGGCTGACGCCTACTGAGCGCGCCCAGAGAGCTGGAGTAGCGTCTATTTGAGTCCAAGGGGGGAAATATACGCTCCATGTCCCATTATAGGAGAAGGGCTATCCTTTCGTCAGCGCGCCCATTACTCCCCCTATCATTTCCCCAAATCTAAAACCTGTTTTCAATCAACACAGCCAAACGAGTGCCTGTCTAAGAGAGGCAGAGAGAGAGAGAAAGGAGAGAGAGGGAGTGGAGAGAGCCACAGCGATGGACAGTGAGGACAGGGGTAGCAGCAGAGTGGTGGAGGGCCCTCTCCGTCGTTCTGCAGTGATTGGAGCATTTTGCATTCTGTATGTGTGGTTGATTGAATCCGTCTCCTAAATTAGGGCTGTCGACTCGAGGAGCTGAATGTCCTTAACCCCCCTACCCATATCCACTGCTCCTGTGTGGATGTGTGTATCACATCAGGCCGGAATATTTTAAGTGCAGCCTGGGTAAAGGGTTTACGTTGTACCATTGATTGCTAATGCTATGTTGTATGTGTATTTGTGCAGAAGCATTGTTAGGATATCAAAATTCAAACTTCAATAACTGTTGTAGTAACTTGATTTTACTTCTAAAGGCGGTACTGAAGAATAATGAGAAAATCAAGAGCAGCACAAAGAGAAAATAAAATAAGATTTTTTTCTAAAAAGGGCAATTTTTTGAAAAATTATACAAGAAATTGCTCTACATTTATTTGAAACTTTTTGATAAACAATACAACTTTGTAAAGTTGAAAAATAGCTTTTTTTTAATACCAGCAGTTAGTCAGATCCTTACCTTTGTCCTCAGGGGGCAGTACTTTATTGACTGCATGCTCCCAGTCAAAGATGAATCTGTAGAAGCACAGCTGGTTGTACAGGGCTTTCTCCGAGTACTGCAGAGAAAACACAAATGAGAAAATATAAGTCAACATTATGGGTGTGAAATCAACAAGGGACAGGCACTATGTAATAAGTCTTACAACATAAAGGGAAATACTAGGGGATGTGTATATTTTGAAAATATAAAACAGACCAGATGTTTTGAATGCAGCAATGTGGGCCAAATGAACACAATACGTTGTCCTCAGATGTCAATTAACATATATTTCAAGTCATTTTAAATAATGCATTCTAATCTGTACACAGAGTTACTCTACCTCTCCTTGTAGTGTTAATGCCAAAAGAAACAAATTTGGCTGCTTTGTTAATCTCCTCTGCAATTAAATGAACACAACAGCCCGCTTCAGCAAGAGGTATAGAGACACTGAATGAGGGAGTGACGGAAGGGAAAGACGAATAAAACAACATGAAAAACAAGCAGAGGCTTCAGATGCAGAGAGGAGATGGTGAGATACAGAAAGAGAGAAAGCAAAAGGGGATCAGGCCTGAAACACCCTCCCTCATAATAGTTTGTTGTGATAAGGCATTGTGAGAGAGGCATGCGAACAGTCGAGGCTGTCAATTTGATTAGCCATTATACTGCATGTTTAATTGCAGTTATTGGCTCGTCATTTCCCCGCTACACTGGAGAGGGCACGCTAAGCCCCGACCCCACACTGCCATCAGGTGTGCGCTGAGTGCATTATTATTACCACCAGGAAGAATCCCATGACAATTCATGTGTGTGCGCGGCTCTGTGTGTGCCCATTATACCTGCCAATCCGACGTGTGGGTAATTGTAATTTCAGTTTTTACTGCTGTGGCATAATCAAGTGGCAAGAGTATCTAATGCAGCTAAACGCAAACCATGTGATGTGTGAATGTCTGTTTAATGGACGTCTATTGCTGCCCACATGGCACACACAGCTGTTGACCGCTGATGCACTGCCTCGTCAACAACCAAACCATGCACATCCCATAATGGAGCCACGGTTACGGTTGCCAAGGTTGAACAAGCTCGGTCGGCGCAAACATTGCACACCACTCTGTCCTCTTGAAAAGAGAGCACAGGACATGGGCGCACCGCACAAACCCTTACAATGTAATGCTGATTGTGGGCGGGCCTTAAGGTGTGTACTGAATGACTGACAGGTGTCAGAAAGGCGTGGCTAAAATGTTACAGGGTTGTTATTGAATTTAGAGCCCCTCAACCCCACCTCAGCGCTCTCAAACACACACATGCACGCACGCCCACCTCGTCATTCAGCTCGCCGCTTTGTTCCTGCACTGACACCATTTCAATTTGCTCCACAAATCTGCAGCATTTTCAGCCTGACTGCCTAAGGAGCAAACCAGCTGTGAAATTGCCTCTCTCCCGGGAGCACAGAGCCACCCCAGCCCCCACCTCGTACCCCCTTTGCCTCCCTTTTCCCCGAATGACTCCCCGTGACACGCATGCAGGTCCTGCTTCTACAACCAGAATCAGCAAAAGGAAGAATAAGAAATGACGTCCTGCAAGTGACCAAACAATAGAGCCAAGATGTATAGAATAAAAGGAAAAGAGCTAAATGATACAAACCGATTCAAATCACAGAGAACCACCTCAAATTACTCATACAATAAAGTCTGCACTCAGGACTTCCTCAGAGACTTCAAATCACCACTAACCTCCATGGGGTTTCTGCACTCTTTATTGGCCAGGTAATGGGACAATGTGGATGGACTAGTTAAGATGAACTAGTTAATTACTTGACATGGCCCAGAAGCCTGGCAAATGACATGGCCTGTATAAAGCTGCTCTTGCACAGCTCTGGTACAAACATGCGTTGTAAATTGTGGATTTACAATGTTCACACAAGTACAGCTGCAGACAGAGAGGGAGGGAGGAAGGGAGGGAGAGAAACAAACATACATTTTTCCTCAGCTGTGAGGCCATGAGGCTCTAAAACTCTTGAGCTTTTTAGATGCGATGAGCGTTATTGCCGGTTGTGGTAGTCACGCCGATCAGCTTCACAAGACACCATAATGAGTCAATATATGTAAATCTTTACTAGGCAAACACGGCGGGAAACAAAGGCATTTAACTGGTGCTCTCGCCCGCAAGCCTCCAACGATTCAGCACCGGTAATTTCTCCCCATTGAAAGGCATAATTGCCTGCTATTTGAAGATATTCATGCTCAATTTTTGAAATTAATTTCAATTGGGGGGAAATGTAGAAATGTCAGCTCCAGTGAAAGGGATTTGATTTCAATTATCCTCGCTCAAAGGACTGTGATTTCCAAATACACTTAAGCAAAATTATGACAAGAATTTTTGTTCGGCAAAATTCAGTGTTTAAAGAGCGATTAGGCGATAATGGGGCAGCTTTGAGCCGGCAGTGAATGCAGCCGTCTCCCTCTGAAAGGCACTCAATTATCTCTGATTGCTCCCGCTATAATGTATCAAATAGAGATACCTGCTATTGCCGTAATTTGTGTGAAAATTAACATGCTGCAATTTCCACTAGAGGGAAAAAGGGAGCTCTAATGGGCGCCTGAGCGTACATCAATAAAACGAAGGGAGAAAAGGAGAGAGAGACAGGGAGGGAGGGCGAGAGAGAGAGAAAGAGTGAGGCAGTGTAAGAGCTAAGGAGGGACTGGAGGAAAATAAAAGAATGGAGCAGGAGGAGAGAGGCTGAATGAAAGGCTAAGAAAAGGAAAGTCAGAACACAGATCTGAAGCAGGGCGAGCAAAAAAGCCCATTTGAGTTAAGCGCTGCATAGGGAGAAGAAAGTGTGAGAGGAGAGGAAGAGAAAGAAATTTAATTTACTGAAAATATTACAAATTGCACCTGTGCATAACTCCCCCAAATTACCAACCAATCAAGACAGAGTGCCTATTACTCTCCCATTACATGGAGATCAGATCACGCTCCGAAACTGTGTCCAACGGGAGAAGGAGAGAGGGAGTGAGGGAGAGAAAAGGAAGAGACAGTACCCACAGAGACACTGAATACAGCACAATGTAATGGAGGGAAATATGGAGGGGAATATGGAGGGGGGATGAAAAACTCTGTTGCTAGCAAGTACGCCAAAAAACAAGTGGTGTATGGTTGCTGACTCGTGACATATACACAACATTGCAAAGAAATTCAGAAAATAATTTAAACATCTTCAATGGTGACTGCTGAATGCCTTCTCCTTCTCAGTTGTTGAGCGTGGTCTACAGCCGCAGCTCAAACAGCCATGAATAGCCTCTTAAGTACTTTGCATAATTGGCAGCAATTTAATATGTTAGCTGCTGGGCTATTAATCTCCATGCATCAGCTCGCTCTAGACACGTCCTAATATGAATCGCAGAATACTTGATCCCTCAAATCAACACGTGTTTACTTTAAAGAGAGGTCAGAGGTCAAGTCAGCGATCATTTGGCGTTTACATTTCTTATTCAAGGTCACTAATAGCAATTGCTTTTCTTGCTAGACTTAGAACTAGCATCATAAATGCCTAGATTTATACCGGAATTTTAACTTACTGGAAAATTCTCACCTCAAAAAAGAAAACTAAGATTAATTTGTTATGTTGTTAACTCTAGCATATTATAACTGCACAAAAAAGTAAAGGTTAATTGCAAAGATAAAAAGGATTTAGCAATTTCTCAAAACCTTTGTATGAAGTATGATGAACAATACAGTGTTTTGTCATTCTATATAACCACTGACACATAAAATTTTGTTAATTAACACTTAATTCAACAGTTTTCCAAATAAATTATGTTCCCAAACTGTGGAAGTGAGTAGATAACTGTACAGCCAATTATCCATAAAAACAAAAATGAACTGATTCTGACTATAACATATTATAAACACAACATATTAACAGAAAAGTAAAATTGTAAAACGCACACTACCAGCCTATCCAAAGTTACAATCAAAATATGGAAAAAACCCCCAAAACATTTATAATGTTTCTGATGTGTATTATCAACAACTGGGTGCAGGGCAGATCCAATAAATAACTTTGGTTTATATAATTATTTAATAGAGATAACCCATTTGCTATTAAATTACCCAAAAGGTGGTAGGTTGTAGAGTTTGTTGAGCCCTCGTTAGAAACAGGTTTTGGGGCCGAGGAAGGAGCATGAATAAGCGGCGAGAGTTAAATGTTTTATTCAGCCTTGGTATAAAGTGCCACGGCCCTTCCAACGCAGCGATGGGCGACTAAGTGGCTACAGTGACAGCAAAAATTGGTTCTCTGGTTTACAACCTGTCGCCACAGAGCCAGACACAGCAAAGAAACTGGGGATGGGGCAGGGAACGCGAGGCATGTTAGATAAAAAATGACAACAGGGAATTAAGGCGAGGACTGAGACAGAAATGGTGAGAAACGGGACAGAGGGGACAAAAACTAGATTGAAACATCATGGTCAAATTGAAAGGGAGAGTGTTTCTTTTAAATCCAGTGGTCAAGCTAACAAAGTGTTGGTAAGTGGGCTACCAGCATGAGACAGACAGATGCTTTTAATGGCTAAACTACCACCCAGCTCTTAGTGCCCAAAAGGTGCGCTCGGAGTCGCACACAAGTCCAGAGACAATCAGAAAACAATAAAGAAGAACATAGCTGGAAATGTATAGACTGAAATGTGACACTGATGAGATTATATATGGTAGACAAGCTCCATAGCACCATCACCTGGACAAAATGTATAGAGATGTTTGCATATGCTTCTGAAAAATGTGGTGCCTTTTTGACCATGTGTGTATCTTTCTTCAACAGTAAGGTTGTTATATGTACTGTAAATCAATGGCCCTGGAACATTTTTACTCCTAATTTAACTGTCAGTAGAGACAAGTTTATCACATCTTTAAATCTGGTTTAGAGCAGATTTCAATGTAGATATTTTTAGCTTTGGTTTAGTTTGTTCATTCATTCTAGTGAAGGTGTATGGAGTTTAAAAACACAGTGCAGCGCTTCCTGTATTACCTTGTGAAACAGAGTGTTTTCAGTTCAGAGAAGAACTGCAGGGCTTATGTGTTAAACATGTGTGAACGAAACAAAACACAACCCTGTGTGTTCATGATGAGGAAACAACATTATAACATAGATCAGAAAATAACACAATATGGGCCCTTTAAACGTTTTCTGGAGATCACATTTTAATCACTAAGAGGTAATTGGTATGTATGTTAGCAGTTTTTTGAGTAATGTAGGTTTATAAAGCAAACATCAATGTTTTTTAAGATCCAATAAAATGGAATAAAAATTAGCCAAATAGTTGTTAAACAGAGTCATACTGAATCAATCATCATTAAGTACTCCTTAAACATTAACAAAAGAGCTAATTAACTTCTTAATATGCCCATTACTACTCTAGTTAGCCATCAATACGGCAGTAGCTTAGTTGGTAAGAGCTTTTGCCCACTGATCCAAAGGTTGGCAGTTTGAATCCTGCTTTCAACATAACTGGTTGAGCGGTCAGGATTCACTGACTCACAGGTTGGAGGTGTGATTCTAGCTGCCACAGATGAATGTCCTTGGGCAAGACACTTAACCCACATCACCCCTAATGTCTGTGTACACTGGTGAATGAATGTGTGTGTGGGGTGAGTGATTCCTTGTGGTAAAGCGCTTTGAGTGCCTTGAAGGTGTGGCTATATAAAAATGTGACCAATATGTGGTCCTCATGTAATCCTGTTGAGAAAAGTGAGTCTAGTGCATTGGATTGTGGGTTACCTCAGGTCTTAGTGTAGCTCGTGTGCAGGCGGGGCAGATGGGTCCATGGCGAGAGAAGGCAATGGGAAGACGTCTGGTTCGGTTTTGACAAGCCTGGTCTTCACACACCAACCAGCCCTAAAACAGTAAGAATTACATTTATAGCAAAAGTAGACAGCTAATGGCATAGTGGTGTAAGGAAAACACAAGAATATCAATTTAATTTTAGCTGGTTTATATTTTATAGTGTTGCCTTTAATTCAGTATGGTTTTTCAATTCATAAACATTCAATACTAAGATAAAACTTTCAGTAACTTTGCATTGCTACGAGATGCAAGATTATCAAATGTGTCAGCACTTATTTAGTCAATACATGTGTTGTTAAAATTGATAAAACTTCTTGTTCCCTTCAGACACTTCAGAAACCGTTGTGTGTAATGAGTAAAAATGTGAAAAATGTTATTTTTATTTAGCTTTTCAAATGCAGTGACAGACGGGAAAAAATAGCAAGCACTGCTGACTGGACTTCAACTATGCGTCTCTTTCTTTACATTTTAATATATAGCTTTTGCCAGTGTGACAGAGGGACCAGGGCTGAGTCAAAAAGAGTGGACAGCCAAAACGACAGTAGTTAGGGCCTCCTGGGGTGAGGTACTGACCCTGGGCAGGTGCTGTGGCTTTACCCTCTCAATCTCGCCTATATTATTCACCCCCTCCCCACCTCCTTATGCCCCGTCATTACTAAAGGGGGGTTTTAAGGGGAGGGAGTTAATGCCCAACTAATGACAGTGCAGAAGGCCCACCACATCACAGCCGCTTTCTTTCTTCAATCCATCCCGGTCAATCACTCCAACAAACTGCTCTCAAAAGACTGCACCTGCCTTCCCATAAAGAGGCCGACTGCTTGCAATATTAATATAGAGTATTGATGGTATTCGGTATGAAACTATAACTAAATATAAGATTTTTTTATTTATTTTTTTATTTAAATATAAGATGTAAGAACTTAACACTGGTCAAGATGATCACACAATCTGCAGTCCCAAAATGCAACATATTAAATAAATAAAAAAAATAAATAAACTTTTTATTTATTCAAGTTTATGTAGTAAAGACAAAACAAATGCAAAACTTCGGGCACTGTTAAATTACAATAGGGATATAAAAGGTAGATCATGACTGTTTGACAATCTTGCATCCAACTACTGCATAAATAAATATAACCCTATTTAGGATTCACTAGGATCAAAATGGAAGTTAAAATAGCATTATTAAAAAAATTTTCTGTTTAAAATGTTGGGTCTGTTGAAGTAGCATGCACTAAAAACAGCAGAGTATATCCAAAACTGGCTTCTTTTGAAAAGGATATGCAAATTATATTAATACTTGTAAGAAAAACACTCTCATTAATTTTTTTTTTCTATTTAAGTCCAAATCACAGATGGTGTAATTAAGCCATGACACAGACCAGCAGATAAACACACAGCACAAATTAATCTAAATTAAGTGACTTATACTTGATTGCTCAAGTATTCAGCCACTATGAGGTCAATATTAATTAGAGACACCTATGGTAGCAATTAGTCCTGCATTACTTGAATGTGTCCTTTCAATTTTGAGAAACTAAAAATTAAATGTTTTTTTAGTCTTTTACAGCAGGCAAAGTTGACCAAGTTCTAAACAGAGAAGTCAAGATTATTTTGTTCATCAATAATCATAATTATTCTGATCATACAATAATAATTAACACTAAAACATAATCATCTTGAGACTTTTAGAGGAAGAAATAATTTTAATTGAATGTATACTACAAAAAGCAAAGCTAAATATGAAGTGTTGCTTTATCTGATGGTTACATTAAAGAAAATTGAGGATTTTTATGATAGTTTGGTCATGATGTCAATAATTGTGAATAATCATTAAAGTTACCAAATGTAATTAGATTGACCAACCCGCCCTTGTTGTATTCTCACATGACACCACTCCATGCTATCTACATTACTGCTGTTTCATAGTGTGCCTGATAGCTTTGGCCTGACAGAAGAAGACCAGAGAGCACAGGTGAGCCAGAACAAAGGCCAGGGGAGGGGGAACAGGTTTCACACCTGCCATCTACTGGTGAAAAGAAATTAAATAGACTTGCAACATGCAGCTAAACTTGGAAGCTTTAAATCATGATCTTTCTTCTCCCAATAATCGTAACATTACATTTTAAACACTGACATTTGCAGTTCTAAACATGATCAAGGTTGTATCAGAAAAAATATTTACAAGAGGGAACCCTAGACTGAGTACCCGCCTACTACCAAATATTAAACTTTACTTCATGCATCTCGAATATTACAAAGAACAACCCTGGTACAGCCCCGCCCCTGCTCTCTGTTAAACCTCCTCCAAAGGAAAAGCCAAAATAAACACATGTCCCAAATCAATTAGAAAGTCCCACAGTTCACAGCTTTATTCACAGATTGTAACACCAGGGCTAATTACCCACACAGCTTTTCATAGAGCTGAGCATTATGGGAAATCAGGCTGGTTCACTATCACTGATAAAAAAAAATATACACAAGATAATGGCTATTGATAAGACAGTGGGAGCTATTTAATGTCTATTGTGTTTGTTATTGGGACACAGCACAAGCTTTGGCACACACTGCTTTTCCCATAGGGGTTATAATATCACTTAATAGACAAACAATTTCATTTGCATATTTTAAATTAATTACCTCAATTTTTGCGTTTCCATTTCCCATTTACAACAGTTAAAGGTGCAATATGTAACTTTTCTGGTGGACTTTTCTGGTGAAAGGTCTGTCACCTGTTTGACTCCATGGGGAAGTTATTGCTTTACCTAGAACTGTTAGAGCAATTGACAATTTAAACAACTGTAACTGAATGTAAACAAGATAAGATGGGTAAATTTAATGCCATACTGTGAGACAATCCAGTCGAAACAATCACATTTCCATGTTAACAAGGAGGTAGCAGATTCTCCACCAGAAAAAGTTACATAGTGCACCTTTAATTATCAGACAGCATTTAAATACATTTTATTCCAGATGCCCGAAACTTGGCACAGGTCAGTACAATCATGCTTTTTATCCTATATGAAAGATGAGTTTTAAACAGACCCATTATGCAAAATTGTTGCTACTGTTACTCCTTCTCATTTACCCTCTCGAAGTTGTATTTTGAGTGATTTGAGTAATCTTTAATCGCTTATTTTTAAGATGCCATATTGCCAATCGATCCTCATTTTCATCGCCACCGGCATAGGCCCACTGCTCTGTACTTTATTCTCTAATTTTATTTCCTTAATCTGTCATATGCGTAGAATTCGGCAGTGTGGTGTAGTCATTTTGGTATAAATGGAAAATGAAATGGATGGAAAATAAATGCATTTGAAAACAAAATGATAGTAGACCAAATACAAAATACGTACTCCAACACCAGTGGTTTTGCCTAAATACAAGTAAATGCCACAGATTAAGTGAGGTTACCCCTATGTGAGACGCATAAAAGTCTGAAACAAAGAAACCAAGAAAGAAAGAATGGTTAAAGAAAAAAAGTCCAATTGAGCATTTTGCAGGGGCTCAGGTGGAGTGGGGTGTACAGTGGGATGTGAGAGAATAAAGGCTCATAATTGCATAATTATAGCAGTGGATACCTGACACACTGAATGCAGACGTCAAATGAATTCCACATAATTTAACCAAACAGAGGCAAGACCAGGCCACGACAGGAACCACTGAGAAACACAGCCTCTCTGCTTCCCCTGCTTTGTGCATGCATTCAGCACTCTTCACCAGCCTACAAGTTCTTTGATTCCTTCATTTTGAGGTCTTCACCATCAAAATACATCAACAACAACAATGCCAAGTTTGTCTAATAGCTGCCAAGACTGACCCTAACTGAATTATAGCAAGCAGTATAAGTGGTGCACCAAATAAATATGAAATTATTAAGACAAATTAATTACAAAATTGATGATAATTGAAAAATCATTCAATTAAACAAAATGATTGTTTCAGGCAGTTGATTAGACAAAACAAGTACTTTAATAGCCACCTGCAACAGGCTTTTTACCAGTGACATTTCGCAACAATTTATTTCAGTAATTGTATTACTTGCACACCTTAATTTTGAATATGAAAATTTGTATTGTACACAGACAACACAGTCATACTAGTAAAGTCTTGTTCTGCATACACATGATAAATTGTAATAAGGTATACTGCGGTATTAAAATGCCACAACACTAAGGAGGTATTGACAGCGCTCATTTTTTTCACTGGGTCAATGAAAAAAGACCCAGTCATCAAATATGCTTACAAAAAATGTTAAAAGGCAAGAAGGAATGGTCTAGTGTGTTTCAATCCTTGACTATTGCCTACCCCATTTTAAAGATCCACTGCAGATTCATTGTAAATTGACATTTTTTCTGCGCTGAAAATTTCCAAGGCTGAGCTACGGAAGCCCAGAGGAATGCGGCAGGGGAAAGGTACAGGAAAAAAACTTGACAAAATCGACAAAACTTCAAATTCGAAGTTTCGATTTAATCCTCTTCCAGTCCTACAATGTATAATGGTATTTTTGGTCACGGTTATCATGTAATGGAAATTTACAGCCCCCACACATGACTGCTCCTCATTACTGTTTTGTCTGTCCTGTCCTTGTTTTAGTGTTACTTTATTGTGGAGCATCTTTGTGTTACCGTGAAAAGCGCTATATAATACCGATGTATTATTATTATTATTATTATTATTATTAATTTTCATACCATCCAAACCCTAGTTCTGTGCCATGACTGCCCACCCAGCTCCTGCAGGGTCTGTCTGGAAGGGAGGGACTGCTTTGTGTGTGTCAGCAAGGAGTGGAAAACACAAAGACCATGTCAAATGAGTATCTAGTTTGGATACTAGTTGTTACTAAAACCAGTATCCAGAGTATTGAATTACATTGCATTTGTTACATGAAATAATAAATCCTTCATATGAACTAACCCAAGGTCATGAGAGGAACACAGCATTCTCTGGCCCCCAGTCCAAAGCACCACACATATATCAGACTTCAGGTTAGAGCCTCAGAAAAAGTCAACTCCTCCAGCTCAGCAAAGGGACTCACCAGCCCCTCTCTGCAGCTCTTGTATACCCACACACAGTGAATAGAGCTCAAACGCTCCCACTTTGTACCTCCTCCGCTTAATCAAAGCTTCTCTATTCAACAATTTGACCTTTTGTTCAAAACAGGATTATCACCTTCTCTGGTCTTCATTCACCCTTCTCTCTCCCTCCCCCTTTCTTCTCTTGCCCCTCGGCCCGTTTCCAGGGGCGACCCGCATGACGAGGGTAATTGCAATAATTTGTTAAATGCCATGGCAACGGTGGTTAGATGGGAGGGGTTAAAAAAAAATAAATAAATAAAAAGATGTGCTTGGGGTTTCAGGAAACAAGCAAGTCTCTCATTTTACCCAAGACGAAGCAATTGGTAGAGACAGTGTAAGACAGCAGTGTAAAAAGGATGAGATTGTGTTTGTCCATTCTCAGGAGGGTCTTTATTGGTTATGTGTGGGGGGCGAGGGGGGCAGGTAGCTTCACTAATGATTAATGTCTGGAGTCTTGTCGTCATACAGAGCAGCACAGCTTTTAGCCTATCTGGCCAGACAAACAGCTCTATTTGAACTTTCCCTCGGCCTGAAAGGAATCCTTAATTACACAATATTACCCCTGTCCATTGCCCTGCTGTGTGTGCTGTGTCCACTGGTGCCCACAGGCCTGCTAGTACTGCGCTTTAGTGTGTGTATGTGTATGTGTCTAGCCCCGCGAGGTGCAAGTATTCAGTGGTAGCAGCTGTTTCACACATCACCACAAAGAGGCTGAGGGGGGGCTCATTCCCTGCACATTCACAGCACTAATTGATTTCTGTTCAGCACTGTGGGAGAGTTAGCCCAGCGTACACACTCCTGCAGACTCTCACTCAAGACCAAAGTGAGAGACACCACAATAGACTTTCTCCTTCAAACTTGCTCTCATCCTTTATTAAAAGTACAGTGCTCTTGTTTGACATTAGATACTGTGGGATCGCACATTTAGGTTTTCATTGCAGCAGTGACAGTAAGCGGTGTTATTTTCTAGATGCTGAATATAATTATTCTAAACGGTTGTGCTTATGATGTTGTATGTTGAAAATTCTGAGAATGCACCTGCTACATCTGTAATTACATAATACCTAAACTCTTAAAACTTTTAAAATTCTTAAAGGTGCATCATGTAACTTCTGGTGGAGGGAACCTACTTCCTTGTCTCCATAGAGATGTTACTAATTTGACTGAAATGTTCCACAGTATGGCATTAAATGATCCATCTTGTATCCATTTCATTACAAATGTTTTTTTTTTTAAATTCTCAAAATGCCTTAAAAACATATTCTTACTGTAAGTGTCACTTTTCCACAGTTCTGACCTGTAACGTGGCCTGCTTGCCACACTTGCTTGTCTCTATGGAGACAAATCAGTTTAATGCCCTACTGTGAAACATTACAGCAAAGCATTAAGACCTCCATGGAGACATACAAGTGCCTGACCCTCATCAGAAAAGTTACACAGGGAACCTTTAATTTCGAGAAGAGTATCACTTAAAGATGTCATGATAAGCACTAGTTTATAGTCATTCAAATACAGCGCGTTAAACTGAACGCACCTTAGAACTGCAGAAATAACATGGACTATAGTTGGTTTAACTTTAGTGACATGTCTATGTAAGCGTCGTCATGAATAATGTGTGTTCAGGGTTGTGTAGCTGCTTAAAGTGCTCTTTGGTTCTAAATGTCAGCCTGGTGCCCCGCTGAGGGTTTTATCATCTTTTGTCCAACGTAATTTGAAGAAGTCTCGTCCATTACTGCATCTGTTGCATCTCCCATTGTGTTAAATACCTGTCAGACCTTTCACTGACAATTTAAGGAGGAAAATTTTAGTTTTGGCAATATAATTATACTTGTTTTGCATTCTCCTCTCCTATACGCTTCTGTTTAATTCTGTTGCATGTTAATATATATTTTAGAGATAAGCCGTTTTAGGAAGGAAACCGGCCAACATGCATTTTAAGAGCTTTTTCAAACGGGTATAAAGCGTAAATGATAACTACTCACAGAATAGTATTTTTTGATGTGGCGTCTAATGTCAAGTACAAGTTTGTTGCTGATGTTGACTGCGTAGTCGATGGGGCGGCTTCCACAGGGGATGTGACAGCAGCGCATCAAGCTGGGCTCCAACTTTAATCCCTGGAAAGAAAAGTGTCTTTGAGTGGCATTGCAGGTTGTCTTTTCAACATTTTCATCATAATATTATGTTAACAGATGCTAAAATTGTACAAAAGACGGCTATGATTTGAGTAACTTTGCAAAGTGTTTTAGTTAACTATAAAACCAACTACATAATTATGGGTAGGGATGTCACAAACTGTTATTTTTAGTATTGTGTTTATTGCTAGAAAACAATGATGATTATTTACAATTAGCAGCTTTGTTCAAATCAAATATTCTAAACAAAAGAGTGATGTTTTTAGTTTTACTTTTTGGAGTAGATTGAATTTAATTAACTTAATTTTGCTTCCAAAATTCACATTGCCTAGGGTTAGGGTTGCCACATATAGTGAAAATTATAATAATAATTAGACAGAAGTTAGATAATAAAAAAAGATATGCCAAAAGAAAACAATGATCTTCTCTATGCATATTAATGCCCAAACATTTGAAATATTGGTAGATGGTTCAACAGGTTTTAGAGATGTCAAAAGACATATGGTAAAACATGGAAAAAAACGACTGATCGAGTTTAGATACAATAAGCGTTCTCTAATGTACATTGAATCACAATGACTTAAATCTCTTAATTTCTATATAACAGAAAAAGAACCAAGCAACCACCTGTTTTAAGGGTCAACAGCTTCCTTTGATGCAGGTAAAAACAGGTCAACATGACCGCACAAATGGAATTGTCCATTTGACAAGAAGCCTTATAGTTAATAAAAAGAAAAAAGTAGCCATAGTACATAACAATTACACTAAATATAACGGCTTTAAACACTTGATTCTTTAAACTCCATTTAACTGTCGCTGTGACAGCAGCACAGAAAGGTTACTGCGGAGAAGTCAACGACGCTGGAGTGTGCATGTGACACCCCCCCGCCAGGCTGCTCAGATTTTGTGTTTGCCTACATCGTTCCCTTTTGGAAAAATCTGCAGTTTCAGTCAATCAACTAATACGACTCCCGAATATGCAGCTACACAAATTAACATCTCCATTTCACATTGTGTTTATTCTACAGCAATAGCTTTTTGAGACATCCAGCTTATATTTGTCGACCTCTCATTGGTTTGTTGTTTGGTCTGCTGGTCTGAGTCAGGTATTTGGTTGGGTCAGTAACAAGTTGAAGCTGAAAAGAGCATAGTAAATGGTTCTTCTCCAAGGCAGTGGCACTAATCATTACATATAAATTCTCTAAATGTCTGAAGTATTAGATCACTGAACATGTACAGATAAATCATTTTCATTAAAAGGTTTAATGGTAATGGTAAATGTTAATGGTAAAATCTTTTACGAGTAACATTTTTCTTATCACTCCCCAGTCCATTCATCTTTGCAAACCATTCCTTTAGTACTTGACATCTGTGGACCAAACTCCGCAAATCACCTGCTAAAGATTTTACATTTAGAAACACAACATATTCATGTTTATTCAGGCTCGGAAGTATTACTATGTTAAGACTTAATGTGTTCTGGACAATGTGGACAAGTCATTTTTCTAGTGGAAGTTTACCACCTGTTTGTCTTCAGAGAAATGTTATTCCTTTGCCTGGAATCTTCCCCAGTATTATCCATTTTGCATTTATTCAATTACATGTATTTTTTTATTACAAATAAATACTGTGAAAAACATGCATTCATCTTACTATGTCTCCTCTCCACAGATCTGATCTATAACCTGGCCTAGGTTTGCTTGTTTCTACAGAGACAGATGTTTAATGCCATACAGTGAAACATACCCATACCAGTAAATAACATCTCCATAGGAACAAGCAGGCGGTGGACCGTCCTCCAGAAGCTACATAGTGCGCCAGTGCGTCTTCAAACTCCAGAAACAGCATTTATTTCCTAAAACGCTCCATCAAAGAGTCTGTTGGGAAACTTCTGACGGTTTATCCGGCTTGTTACTCATCTCGACCCACTTATTTCACTTCCCCTTCAAACAGCTCTCCTCCTCTGTCTGTTCACTGTCATCCATCAGCGCCTCCTTCCATCTCTGGCTCAGAGTCAGCGCTGGAGTCAAGGCCCATCTGTCCTCCTCTTTCACTGAGCTGTTAGACCATGTTCACCACCCTAATTAACTTACTGTCTTATCAGTTTCTGTGCAGGCATGCATTCCTTCTCCTGATGCATGCTGGTAAATCAAAACCCACTATTAGCCTAAATGCCAAGACAATAGAGTTTTTTCTAAGAAATTTTAAAAGACACTAGATTTCAGCTGCTTTCTGACCAATTTTAGTGCAGAACACAGAAGAACACAGAACCTAAGATAAAGTAACAAATACAAACTTTTTAACTTTCACCACTTTTGCTTAAGATAATTACTGCGTTTCTATTGGTTTAAAGGTCTTATTTTGCACAAAATTGACTCTTGTGAGCTTTTAGCCATGTTAAAATATTGTTACCTCATCAAAAACACGCCTGGATTTGCGTTGTTTAATTCACACGTTGGAGTAACCCGGCATTATTAGTCTGTCTACATCAACCACCTTGTGATGTCATGAAGCGGTAGTTTTCAAGTTAACAGCGACCTTTTTACCTGTTGTTCAGTAGAGATGTGCAATTCCAGGGCTGAAATTAGCCAAATGATTCTAGTGATGGTGATTGAGTTTAAAAACACAGGAGCACTTCCTGTACTACAACATGACATCACAAGGTGGAACAGTGTTTTCTGTTTGAGAGAAGAACTCAGCCTAAATATGCAGAATTTGTGTGTTAAATGTGTGATCAATATGTGTTATCAATATTTGATTTGAACAGGTTTAACATTTTTAAGTAGTTATTTTTCCCCCCTCGCATCATTAATATATACATCTATAAACTACAAAAATAAAATTCCCCTAATATTTCACACCTCACCAAAACTACCGGACTATAGTGTATTAGCGTTATGGTCCTTTTATGGACTCTTTGGTTTGCCTCAGACACGAGCAAAGCGCTGTCAGTTTTATTAGCAGAAAAGAAAAGGCTGCATGGTCTGTTATTCATTAAGCCGATAACGCGCTCGTACAGACACAAGCGTGACCTTGGCCTGACAAATGGTGCGCTGTGCGACTACAGAGCACCAGGGGTTAAGGAAGGCTTTTCAAGTTGCACGCTCCAAACTATGCCAATGAAAACAGCGTCCGTATTGGAGCCAGGCAGCTGTCTAAAAATACAGAGCGAGACACAATATAGAGGATGACTAAAGCCCATATCATTGACAGGAAGTTTGACTCAAATGCCATTGGAAGGATCATATTTGCAGAATAAATTTAATTAATTAGTGCAAAATATTGACTGATAAGAGCTTAGCACTTTTGTTAACATGAGCTTATCACTGAGAAGCATGTTTAGAAAAACGTTTAGTTTTTCCATTTTTTTCAAGGTGGTTTTATTAAGACACACAAATCTAATATTGTAGCAAAAGAAAAATTAAATTCTGTCAAATGGACAAAAGTTTTTGAGTGAAGATGTTCGCAGCCCATCCAAGCAGCTTCTTCAGTTCTGGTCAGACGCTGGTGGACACTGCCTTATATCTGCCTGAAGGGGGGAGCTAACTACATTGAGACTACACTGAAACTAACACACCCATTTTTCTTTTACATTTTTCTGCTAGGTCTATTGAACTGCACTAAGTGTGAACTGTGCCTGAGTCATATTAGCATAATTGTTCAGGCCCCTGATGGGTGCTCTCACACCTAATCTAATATTGACTACTAAACTCTACATCTAATATTGTAATCCACTGTAAGAAAGTATTTGAATCACTGTTGACGTAGACTAAATTAAAGCATGTCTCTAGGCAACACTTAATATTACTTACAGCTCCTTCAAACACATTGTCGTAGATATTGTCTGTTCCACACTGTGGGCAGGTGAACGTGAACCTCTCGCAGTCTCTGTAACGCTCCTCGTCTGTTAACTGTACAGGGGCTCCCAGTGTCCCATCTGCCTCCTCCTCCCTCTGGTGCTGCTGCTGAGCCCTGAACTGTCCCGGGTCAAGACCTGAGACACAGAAGCCATAACAAATAGTCATGTCAATATTTTTCAGGGCGTCGTATGCATGTTTTCTTTGCACTTGCTGGGAAACTTGTTTTGTATTATGATAAGATTTGACCTTAAGTGTACTACAAAAGATACTTCACTGACTCATTATCAACACTAATTATTAAAGGGCCTCTATTACACAAATCTGAATGGTTATAATGTTTCCTGAAAACATACCAGAAGTTGTGTTTTGTTTCATTTACACATGTTTAACACACAAACCCAGCATATTTAAGCACTCTCTTCCACCTTGTGATGTCATGTGGTAATACAGCAAGTGCTCCACTGTATTTTTAAACTCCATATGCCATCACTAGAATTATTTGGATAATTTCAGCCCTGGAATAACCGATCTCTACAGAACTAAAGGTAAAAGGCAGCTGTTAACAGTATTTTGAGCTTTGGAGATGTAGACAAGACTAAAAATAAAGGATTTCTCAAACATGTGTGAATGAAACAAAACATAACTCCAGGTATCTTTTTGATGAGGCAATGATATTTTGTGTAGCTATCTATATGTGTCGCACCTCAGGGTTAGGGTGTTATTGTGACAGGCCTAGTAAACTCACTACAGCTTTGTAACTTCAAACTTCTACATACATTTACAACTCTGACTCATTCTACTTGTTTTCAAAAGAATTACTTGTATTGAAACTTTCAAATAAAAATGCATTTGTCGGGAGGTTGTCATATACAGACATGCCCATCTCTGTTTAACTTCCACAGCTGTCAACAGATTATAAAACAGACTTAACTTTACAATCAAATAAATGTAAAAATAGATGAACAGTATCATCACTTGAAAGTAAGATGTATAGTTGTACTGCTAATAATACTCTGACGTTTTAAAAGCATAGTCTTAGGAGTTCATAGCTATAAGGAGGTTGGTTAACGAGTGATTTGTGTACTTAAATTAACACCTTTAAGTTTTTATTAAAAAGCTTGACTCAAACCCTTCTCCAAGACAATGGAACTTACCCAACCATGTAGCGATGAGCACATTGTCGATACCCTCGATGGGGTCACAGATGCGGGACACTACAGGGTGGACCTGCTGGGCCAGGTAGTACTGAGTGTCCAGAGAGAGGGACTCCTGTTTCTGAAGGTGCTCCAAGGCGTAGGCTCTCTGACTGGCCGGAAGAGTGGACCCGTCCTGAGACAAACGATTAAGATGCAATAAAAATGTTAGTACTGTAACAAAACACATTGCGCATTTGGATGCTTTTAGTAATATGTGCTTCAATTCAATTTGAGTTATGGCAAAACATTTTCTGTTATGCCTTACAATTAATATTTGTTGATGTAATCCCTTATTTGTCCAGGAGTGGTCCAGGACAGTCATCTGGACAATGTTTTCTTGAAATCGAGATGCTTCGACTATCATTATCAGACCTGATGATTTGAGTTTATGCTGGATGATTACCTAAAAAAATCCAGATTTTAAGAAAACATTGTCCAGATAACTTACCTTGGAAACCCTTTTTACCACTTACACAGAATATATAATGCTGCATTGGTTTCATACAGCACTATTCCAAAAGTTCAAAGTCACTTTATAATCGCTATTCATTCACTCCCCATACTGAGTAGTGGTGAGCTTCGTCTCCAGAGACTGAGCTGTCCCTGGAGTAGACTGGAAAGGGGGGTTGCCAATCTGCATCATCGGCTCTTTTGACTGCAACCAGTCACTCACGCAGTGCATTCATACTATGCAAAATCGAACTGAAATCAAACCACCAACAATTTGGTTTGTGAGTGGACGATGTAATCACTAATCCCTTGCAATTTACAAATTCAGAATCACTCACTTTGCAGATGACATAAGAGATTGTGTCTCCAGCTTTCACTCTGCGTCCGCCCTGGGAGTTGATCCACAGAGCCACGTGGACATGAGGGAGACTCTTTTTGTCGGGATAGTCTTGAGGATCTTTAGTCAGAGCCTGGAATGACATAAAATAACTGAGATATTCGAATGAATGCCTTATATATTGACCTGGTTGGTTATGGTTTTATAGCTAGGGTCTACCTTGTGGATCTCAAACTGGTTCAGGGGTATATCTCCAGCTGTGACCTTCTCTCCCACTTCCACCAAGTGTTTTTGGATGTTCTCCACAATGATGTCACGGCTCTGGTCAGACAAGATCTGACCAATGACGTAACTGGACAAAACTGGGTGTTAGATCAGCTATATTATGAAGACTAGATTATCTTTTGGTCTAATTTTAATGACATACTTGCCACACTCCTTGGCCAGATCACACCAGTCTCTACGCACAATGTCCAAGCCTTTGAGCTCCTGTTTGAGAGTGTATCTCCCCTCACCATGTTGCTCTACCACGAGAGCTGCGTATTTCTTTTTCTTCAACAATAAGAGCGACTTAAACACACCATCAATGTCAATCTCCAGTAGTTTGTATAGCTTGTTCACTTCAGCTTTCACCTGTAAAATTAGCACATTGAAAAATTTTGTAATAAAGAGTAAACTGAATCTACAGACTAAAGAATCTTGAAACACACCTTGTTTCCAAGTTTGAAGACCTCCTCCAAAGATTTGCTGTTTGTATTGATCATAATAGAGTCAGTGTCTCCATAGATGACTTCTAGATTCATCTAAATTAAAAAAAAGTGTGTTATTGATTTGGAATTAGTGTATAGTGGATTAAAGAATAGCCTAACAAGCTGTACGTTTCTAGTAATAATAACTCTCCAACAGAGGCCTAGTAAGAATACTGCTTTAGGAAAATGTGTTTGCTGGCATTTCTTTCATACCTTCTGAACCATGTCTTTGGTGTGCATCAGAATCTAAAAACACAAAACAAAACAATGAATGGCATACAGCATAGTAAACAATGAAAGTGAAGAACAAACAGTCATTACGCTTGCCTTGTATTTATTCTGAGTGTGGGTGTGTGAGCATTTGTGTGAACCTGGAGCGGAGCAGGTGACTTTCTTTGAAATAGGGAATAATTGGCTAAGAGGGCAATTATGAGAGCCTGCTGTGACAGGAGGCTTTTCATCCCACACACTTCTGAACTGGGCAACACATGCACACCTTAATGACTTGTAATGGCCTTTATCACCCACAGAGCAACTGACGGACAAACAAGAGAATTCTTCTAACGTTGTCCACTCTGTGTCGGAGGGGAAGAGGGGGGGCACGAGGGATCCTAACAGGTGCTGGGTGTGGAGGGTGAGAGCGCTCTGAGTTGGGTCGCTAATCTGGGGGGTCGTGGGGACGGAACGCAGTGTGACCTGTCACCAGCAATCTGCTCCTCAATCAACCACCGCCTCATATACGCAGAGCTTCATGTCGGGACAAGGACGTGTCTATTTCAGAGTGTGAGGAAGAGGAAGGGTTTTGGTGGGAAAGGGAGGGGTGGTCCACTCCCTGAAACCAATGTGGGACTCACCAGTGCTTTATGGGCTGCCACATACCAGTGAGCCGCAGGGGGAGTGATAGGCACCCCTCCATTAGGGACTGCAGTCAAGGTCAAGGTCCCACTGCCGACACATATTCACAATCCCACACTCCTCTTGGCCCAAGCACATGAATGAACACGAAACTCTGCCGCTAAGCTACTGTCAAAACCAGAATAAAGTAATTTGCTAGGTGAGGAGGTAAAAGCATTTTATCAAATACTGATCCAAATATTCAAGATTCCATGTCAAGTCATCAATATCTCCCCTCAACATAAATCAGTCGGATTTCTCCACTTCTTTAAAAGTTGTAACTGTTTAAGTGTGAGCTTCTGCAATATATAGGTGATTAAAAACTTCATCAAGTGGATTATATGACATTTGGCATTTATACAATGATAACATGTAAATAATCCTGAGGCACTAAATTAAATTCCTGCCTAATATAATCAGATTTTAGTTCATTTAAATCTTTTGATGTGAGTTGGTATTTTCACAATAAAATAAATGTATTTGTGTACTGTTGATATTGAATCTTCCTGATTTTATATTATTGCTATTTTGGTGATCTTGCCAAATCGTTATTCACTAATTTTCTGGTTAGTACAGATCTATGCCTACGCTCATACATACATTTTCCCCCACCCACAACACAGCCTCTGTAAGGCTTTTAGCGACAGGTGGATTTAACCAATTACAGTAAAGTGAAGATGACCTTCCTTAAAGGCTATAGAAAAATACAAAATCTACATGAACTGTGATAAAATTTGATTGTGAATTGGCTCCAAGAAAATAGTGATATTGATATGCTTTTTTGCATATTGCACGTCACTAGTATTGATCATTTATTAATTTTTGGTAATGTTGATATCTTTTAGTAATCTTACGCAGCAAGATAAATTTTCACAATATTTGTGTGTTCATAAACTCCTGAGAACCCGTCTTGGCAGGCTGCGCCTAGTGGAATATGGCCTGGCCGCTGGTGGGCTAAAGACAGGACCAATCACAGAGCAGCACTGTCGTTTGGATAGAAGCAAAAGATGAAGCACCCAAACAAACCAAAACAAACATGGCAATGCTGACGACAGGCGTACGTTAGCCAGGTTAATCTTTTAGGCGCTTTACTGAAACAATTGGCAAATTGTGGAAGGACTAGAATGATTGTGGTTAAGAGGACATCAGTGATAAATGGAGGGAAGTAGAAAGAAAGACACGACAAAGTGAGGTGTGAATGTGTTGATGTAATTGATGTGCGGACTCATTTAGACAGGTTTTCCATTTGCTGTCAGTCGTTGCAGGACGGACAGCTTTAAAGAATGGACTGTGAAAGACAAGTCGTTTGACCATGAGGCAAGAATGTTTGTGGGACGTGTGAGTGCTCATCTTTAAACACATACCAATACGCACATATTATACAGAGCAATCTAAACAGACCGCACCAGGGGGCAAAGGCATGCGACTATGTCTTCTCCCCGATGACTGCTCAAGTCACCACCACACATGCCACTCATGCTCAACCAAACAACTGAAAAAGCCTGTCAGGAGCCCTATTAGTTATTGGACAATTCCCACAAGAACAAAAAGGAGCCGTCTTTAATTAACATAAAAAATCAAACGTCAGCAGCACAGTTACAAGGACCTTTGTGGCTCATGTACTTACTGAATAGACCTACACAATCTTAGAGTAGTGGTGAGTCAGAACTAACTCCACAGTTTTACCCTGGTTTGAAAAAAATCAGACTAACTTCTGGGCACCTGCACCTGCCAGCCCATCTGCACCTCACTCTGTAATGGACTAAGATCCAAAGAGAGGAGGCATTCAGTGTAGCTCAGAGAAGCATCCAACTATAAAAATCCTGGAGGTTCTTCAAAACTAAACGAACATGTCAAATTGCTCTAATGTAAATAAAACACCTCTAAATTAATTCATGCAAGAGAACCTTAATGCCATACTGTGGAGCTTTCCAGGCAAAGTAATAACATCTCTTCAACAGAAGAGTTACATAGTGCATGAAAATGCATGCATTAGTCTCAGGACGACACCTTTTGATTTTAGTTTGAGTGGTTCAGCCACATCAACACTTTCTGTTGTGTGGTGCCTGTAATATCAAACAGCAGTCCAGGCTTCCTCATTAATGTTTTGTCTTCTGCTTGTATCAGTTTAACAATGACAGGTCTAAAATAACCTGCCTTCTAGTTGACAAATGGTTATAATAGATGGGAAAGAAGCAATGAGAATAGAATGATAAGTAGACATATGAGCAAGATGTTTGTTCACCTAAAGGGCATCCAAGACTCCCCTCACAAATATACCATGCAGCCCTGTGCTGATCAGCAGATCAGAGGAGGCATGTTAAACCTCGGAGCTGCAGAGGGCCCTTGTAAAAAGAGCCAGGGCAACAGTGACGATTGTTTTGAAAAGCACTCCACTGAAAAGCATTTTGGGATGACAGTCGGCCGACTGAAATAGCACCTGTGGAGGGACACACTACTGTCAGGGCCGTGCCACTAACACACTCACACAGATGCATAAAAGATTTATAGTGTCTTCGGCTGCTGTGATCTCTCATGTGTACAACACTATACACACACATGTTCCTTTCACCAAAATAATCCACTCTCATGTGAGAAAGCTCCTGCACAACCATCCACACCTGCCCTGACAGATGACCAGAGACCCTACATCTGATTTAATGCACACATTCAATGGAAATTATGCATTACGCCTGTAATTCTCCTCCTCTTCAGCCAGTTTAAACTCAAACTTTATGGGTTTCCTTATACCCAGCTCAGCAATTCAGTTTTGAAATGTCAGATACACGTCTTCAGTTTAATAGGCCTCAGTATAACTGCTTATTGTATGACAATGAGATATTCTAACAGCAGCATTTTGGTCATAAATAACACCTTTATTTTCACAAATGGAAATAAAATGAGAGAAAATGAGGTTTAGTTCATCATGTTTAAGTTTATTTATGAAAAGCATTTCTTAATTATCGCTCATTTACAGTGTGTCTGAGCCCTGAGCAGACTGCAGGTGTCAGATCAATCTTTTATCAGTGCTAATCCCAGTAATTAACCGGACGCACACGGCCTCATTAGAAGTGTTACTAAAGTCCCTTCAGAATCTAAACTCTTGTCCGTGCACTGTTAGCTCTCTACAGCAGGCGCATGAGGCCAAAATAGCTACAGAGCTCCCATGTGACTATTTGTTAAGCCCTCTCCTATCAGGAGTAAAGCCATCTCTTTAAGTAGACTATGGATGAAGCATGGAAACATGCAGCATTCATCTCCCCAGACAGGGACCTGTGTACGAGTATACAATACGCTGTGGCCATGTATAGTGTAACGTCTAATTCACAGAACTGCAAAAATAGCTCCTGTCAAGAAGCACAGCTCCAAACTGATTAAGGAGAGAAATGTGGGCACACGGTGCTGGCATTTGCACATAAGAAAAGAATGATCTAGTGTTTCTTGGAACAAAAATGATACAGACGCAGAGAGACACCAGAGGCAATAATATTTATTTAGACCTCATTACAAACGCACACAATCTCACATACAAGAGCCTCAGAGGTCTGCCCCAAACCAAACTTTGCCCTCTTGACAGCCTTAGATGTGTTATCCAATCTCGCCTCTATCCTTCAGTCCACATGCCGGCCAATAATGTCAACTACAAACTCCCGTCAGGCTGTTTTTAAACACAAGGACAGAGACTCAATTACAGCAGGATGGCTTTCAGGAGTCACCCTCCATCCTCGACACACACCTGCTAATGGTTGTCAGATTTGCTAGCGCAAAGGTCAAAGGTGAAACCAATCTGCGTTCCCCAACAATCAGTGGCTTCCACAGTCCTTTGTTGTTAACATCAGTTGATTAGAACCAACACACATCACTGCACTAAGAGACCAGGAAGTAGCAACATGGAAACATTTGCCTGTATCATTAATAAGGGGCTGATTAACATTTCCCATACCACACAAATCATGTGTCTATACAAGGACACTTGACCACATGCTCTGACAGCCGACAGTAATACACAACACAGGTATTTCACACCCACCAACTGCATGCTACTATTCATTTGTGTCTAATAAATCCTATTCTATGTTTAAAGTGAACATGTTGGATTATGTCAGAAGTGAACCACTCAGAGGCCATAAAATCATTGTGGCAGCAGAGCATTTGTAAACCTATTATATTCACATGAATGTAAGGTACCTTTATTGCCTATATCTCCAACTGTTATCTGGCTAATATACAAAAGACCCTAAAATAACAGCAAGGGGCTGAGGGGACATCAATCTGCAGTGGCTTGTGTAATCCTAAACCTTCACCTTCCCCTTAATGCCCATCATCCCTTTAATACCCACACATACCAGAACAGAGTAGGTCCACAACAAATGGTCTGCCCACAAAGGCCAAAGTTCGGCTAGTAGCACTTGTGCTGTCACACATGGACTCAGCACTTACATGAATTCAGACAAGATACAAGACGTACTCAAGACGGAGCGGGGGGTCCCACTTGACGCAGCAAATGTAACCACAAGAGAGAGCCAAGGGTCTTTCAACCACATCTAAAGCTCGGCCCGGCATGAGAACCCACTGCAGCATCCTGGCGCAGGGAGGGAGAGGTCTAGCCCACTTTAAAAACAGAGCGAGAGAAATATGAAACGCTCCTATCAACAAATACACAAAACACATGCACATACATCGGGAGAGTTTTTTTTTGATAGGATGAAAGACGCAGTGAGGGGCGGAGAAAGGATTTACGCTCTGGACAGAGACGTGGTGGGTGCATGTGTTACAATTATAAAAATAAAAAGCCTACTTAATCATGATATGAAAGTGGAGTGCAAATGTGATGATTAAAATAAGAGCAGGGTGTAAACTGTGATGGCCACAAATACACCAGAAACCCCGCTATAAATCCCTGCAGCCTTTGAGGCTTGAGTAAGGCAAATACTACCACGAACTACTCAACTCTTGGCTTAGCTCCACTTACTATGAGCTGTATGTAGGTTTATAAGATGTAAACAGTGAAAGCAAATTAAACACTTTTTGGTAAGTAGTTTGTGTTTTTAATTGGCAATAGTGTTAAGTATCCTCCTAGTTATTCTGAACATGTCTGGGCAATGCTAATGGAAAGGTTTCCCCTAATTCACTACAGCCAGTATTAATAGAAGCATATCAGGGATCATAGATACAAAATAAACAAGGGTTGGATATTATAAATGAGATCCCTGCAGCCTCAGCAGACTGTGGGCTATGCTATGCACATTAGGCTTTAAAATGTGACCTTTTAATTCACCAGTTTGTCCTCCTAACCCTCAGGGACTGCAATCTAATTTGAAAATAAATATATCCCAGTTGTGTACTGGCCTCACAGAACATGCAACTTGGGAATGGTTACAACCAAACTGGTCATCTGTTTGTGCATTCTCTGCTGCCTCCATTGAAACTTACAACAAACCAAATTTTAAAGTAAACTCATTGAAATGGCTAAAGTACTCACTCCCATGTGATAGCGTTAGCCGGGGTGATACAAGCTCTTGTGCCATAAAATCTTGCAAGATAAAATTGCCACGGAGATTGTGCGCACAAGAGTAGAATGATCTCAGGATCATGTGTTTTTACCATAGGTTTACAAAAAAAGATCTTAAGAAGCCATTGTTAAATATTCAGAGGCCAGAATAGTGAACTGAAAACTATGTTTTAAATGATAAATTACGTCAAAATCTTCTAGGGAAATCCCTAGTAGTGCTGACTAATGCTAAAAAGGTTAGCATGGAAAAAAATGTAAAAAAAAAACGTTAAGTCTTTCAAAGTCTAGATATTTAAATCGTACAGTGACCAAAACTGTAATCTAAGCATTGAAGTGTGAGTAAGCGCAATTGTTGCGCGCCCACACAAATAAAAAACAATAAGCCCCATATTACTAACTGAAATGACAGACTCAAAAGATTGAGAAGATAGTGATTGCTGGCAATACCTCTCAAGTCTACTCAAGAAAAAAAGAGGGTAAATGTAATTAACCCATCCACCAGTGGCTGTTGACAAAGATACAATCATCAAGTCTTGAGGGAAAAAAACTCCCACCAGTATCAGCGAATCAAATACACACCTTTTACAATGTAGCTTGTGTCAGCTGAACAACAAGCATGTCTCGAAGCTCAAATGGGCTGACAGAATAACAAACGCGCACACTGAGTTACTGCCCTGCCCTCTATTAGGCTGCACAATGAACGTGTAAGGCGATCTTAATAAAGGACTCCCCTGGGGCCAAACCCAAGGCCCGGGCTGTGGATGTCTACAGTTAGAGCTCATTAAACGAACATGAGTATTACAACTGACACAGGCTGCGAGAGTGTGCGCCGTGTCAAGTTACAAAACCAGATTTAGCCCTTTGTGTCATGCACCTCTCATGCCTCCATCCAAATTTATTATATGCTCCCGTTGCTCCATTGGTGTGCAGTGAAAGATGTCACCACACAATCAAGACTTAACAATGTGATTTTTATGTGTGGCATTTTGGCACTAGAAAAATAACTGGTCTAAGGGTTACTGATATCGCATGCACTTAAAAGCCCTTTTATTCTGACAGAATTTGATGCTATAATAATATGTAGCAAAGGGAAGTACATGTTGTGGAAGATTTAATTAAAATTATAGAAACTGACAAGAAACAATTATAACGGTAAAAGGTATGTTAGGTGGTGTTATACTGCCCTCTAGTGAATATGTTATAACATGCATTTTGTTGAACTGCACTATTCTTTTCATTATATCCATCTTACCTCTCTACCCTTGTGTGTGACCAGTGCAGCAAGTGGTTTGGCATAGAATCGACTGTAGCTGAATCCAAGACAACCATACATACTGTTTGCGGTCAGTTTCAATGCTTTCTGGCGAATATCATACTGAAAAAAAGAAAACAAAAAAGATTAATTATAATACCTGACCACAAATAAGAGAAAATGAGTAAATTATAAGGAAATAATTAATACCTGTAGATATTGATCTGGACTGAGGTCTTGCTGTTTCATGAGCTGTTTGACATGTTTACGTCTTTCGACAAGTTTTCTTATTTCTTTGGGCAAAATTCCCATTTCTAGACTGGGATCAGGAATCTCAGGTATCTCCTCTATGTCTTCATCCTGTTCATATAATTATATAAATGTGTCAGTAGTGTGTAAAGGGTTTGAAATAGTCAGGTCTTTATTATTAGGTATACGCACCTCTTTCTTCTTTTTCTGACTATTATAGACTTCCCTCTCCACTGTGGTGAAGCAGATGTTGAACTCTTGAATAATCGATGGATACAGACTGTTGAAGTCGAGCAGTAGGATGAACTTATCATAGAAACCTTAAAAATAGTCAAGATATATGACAACAAATCAACAATCCTGATTAAAGGTGCACTATGTAACTTTTCCAGAGGAGGGTTCACCTCGCACTTGTCTCCATGAAGTTGTTATAGCTTTGTCTGAAATATTTCTCATTATAACATTACTTTAATCTATCTCCATGTAGGCCAAGTTACAGGTCAAATCTGTAAAATGGCGAGCCCACTCGCATTAAAAATGCAGGCTAGATTAGCTTATTGCAACATCGTGGAACATTCCAGGGAAAACAATATCATCTCTATGGAGACAAGCAGATGGCAGACCACCTACCAAAAAAGTTAAATCTTGCACATTTAAAAAGAAACTTTTGCCAACACGTACCAACTTTGGGATCTAAAACCAGACCACCAGCATAAGCAGCCTTCTTTTTCCGCTTGCCTTTCCCTGCATCCACATCCTCTTCACCTTCAACCTTTTACAAGTGGAGATGTGGTTACATTTTGCATTTATCTTACCAAACATTACACAGTTTGTAGAAAATGTAGAAATATAATTTTTACCTGTTCTTGCTGGATTTTTCGGAAAGAGGGTTTGTCTGGAACAATGTAGTTCTTTTCATTAAAGGCATGAAGCAGGAGATACTCGTTTCTCTCAGCTCGACCTCCCATTAGAGTTCGAGACTGAAAATGATCAGAATAACTTAGTAATATTCCATCCATTGCATCTGTGTAATTACTGCAGTAACTAATGAAAACAACACATATAAGTTTGAATTACCAAAACGTTGCCAGCAATGTTGGTGATCTGTAGAGCAAGAGGCAGGACGTTGAGTTCACACATTATTTGGAGGATCAGTTTTGCGTCAGTCCATGTCAACTCCAACAGATAGAGCAGATGAGGAGAGTCACTGCCACATACACACAAATAATTTTAATGGATCCAGATTACAATAATACATACAAACTACATAATGAATACCAATGAATAATAAATACCAACCTGTAAAGATTCCTGATGTTTTCCTGTGGTACAGTCGGTCTTTCCATCTTGAGCACATGTGCCACCAGCTCTGACAGATGGTAACTTTTGCAGCGAATCAGCTCTTTGGCCGAAATCTCCACGTCACAGACCAGCCGACCACACGTGGCGTTCTTCTCTGCAAAACTGCTACGGCCCTACAATCAACACCAGGAGTTAGGGGATGTGCAATTCAGTCAGGGATTATAAAAACACAAAACTAAACATTTTTACCCCTAGCTTTGGCATGTTCGTCCGCCTCAGACGTCCTATCTTGGACCAGTGTGGCACCTTGCACACGTTAATTCTTTGGAGCAATACTTCAAGGTCAAAGCCAAAAATGTCATGCCCCTAAGAGTTAGAAGTGAATTAAATGTTTACTATTAGACAACTTTATTTGACTACCACATATACAAAAATATATGTTGTGTAAATTATTAATGTAACTATGAAAGGAAAAAAAATATTAACATTTCATCACTTACCACTAGTACATCAGGATCTATTTTGTGCATCTTGGCCAAGAAAAAGCCGAGCAATGTGCGCTCTGTAGCAGCAATTTCCACTTTTCCATTCTTAGAAATGGGGAAAAAAATATTTGGCATGACAATAGTGTCATTATAAAAGGAAATGTGATTGCCAAACTGAATTCATGGTAAATACCTTCTTCCTCACAGCATCTTTAAAATCATAGGGAAAAATACAGTCTGTGGGTTTACCAACGACTGAAAAATAAAGCACAAATAACTTTATTATGGTGTTACATTAAAAAATAAAATTAATAATTACTAACCACAAAAGTGTGTCTGGAAGGGAGGTTGAGGAGGAGCTTTATCCATATGAAAGCGATAATGTATAAGTGCAGCAAGAGATACAATCTGCCAAACAAAAATATGTTAACTTATTTTGCATGTCTTTTGTATTTTGACATAATCTGTACAGCTCTAACCTCGTTCTGGTGCGTTTTAGGGTTCTGGACGGTCTTGAGGCTGATGGACATAACAGTGACTGGAGGAGGAGCCAAGTCTCGAACCACAGAGATGAGATCAGTCCTGAGGGCCAGAGCCTCAACTTTACACCAGCTCACCGGCTGGTTCATCAGTTCTATAAAGACAGAGAAGAGGAGGTTAACTATAACTCGTGGGTTTCAGGCTTTTTGAGCCCATTTTTCACAATTAGAAATGAGATATAATATTTTATTTTGAACTGTTAATATACTATTGCAACAGAGCCAATTTTTCACTCAAACCCATGGATAGCACAAAATGATTGATGATTTATGATGATGACGACTTTAACATAGACACAAAAACATTACACATACGAGGAGTCTTGATATCCAGCCAACACGGGCCTTTAATCTTTCTGCTCAAAAGAAAGTGCTCCAAACTTGATGTGTTGGTTCCAAAAACATGAGAAAATGTCGCCCCCTTGAGGTCTGAGGGCAGTGGTGGATGTTCAGCCTAGAGCAGAAATTTTAAATTGAGAGAAATGTGTTCCTAAAGTACTCAGACTTAAAAAAAAAAACTGTCACTGTACTTACAGAGTAGCGTACTTCCAAGTATTCACATTGAGTGGGCACATCAGGAATTTCAAAAGCATAATTTTTCTCCACTTTCTGTAAAATAAAACATCTAAACAACACTCATTGTTTAGATTTGCCATAACGCAGGGATCAAAACAAACCTTGGACTTAAATTTCATGATTTTGAACTTCTCTGATAGCTCATTAAACTCCTGGTAAATGTCCATGATTCCAACAGGTGTGTCTGTGGTCTCACCAGTTTTAGGGTTCACTTTCTACAAGTCCCAGCAGAATCCAGAACAAAATACATTAGCTTTCAATTCATTGTTTTGAATTAATATCTTCAACACTAACAGTAACAGTAATACTTACAAATTCACGAGGAAGGAGGTACATGGTCCGCTCGATATTTTTAACTGAGACACAGCAGCTGACGTGAGATTTTGCAGATTCTATCCATACTTTTCCAAACAAGTAAACCACACCTGAAACATAGACAGTTTAAGCAATTACAGGGTTTTCTGAGCTTTCTCATCCTTTACTATTTGCAGTTATCTGACCTGGTTTACTGTAAGGGTCTTCAAATGCATCCAGCCAGTAGAATCTGAACACCATCTCTCCCTCTGGCCCCTCCACCAGGGGCAGTTGGCTTGAGTCAACCTGTACCTCCGCAGGTGCCGTCTCTTCATCTTGTCCCCATGTACTTTCCAGATTGCTGGAAATTAATTATGATAGATTATCAAATAAGCTTTTTACAAAAATGCTAATAGTGCCAATACATAAATAGCTCTTTAAATATGACAAAAATGCATCTCACATGAGGACAGGATCTTGTGGTTCTGTAGGCTGAGCTTTCACTGTGGTTTGCACAGGGGCAGTTTTTACTTCAGGCTCAAGCTCTTCTTTGATAACTGGTTTCTCTGCCTCATTAGTGACATCCATGGGCTCATCAAAGTCCACCTCATCAAGTGCCATAGCGTTGCTTACTGAAAAGTTAAGAAAATTCACCTCCTGTTTCAAAGTTATTTCAAAGCCTGCATTACTAGAGTTTACCTTCTTCTTCAGGCTGCTCCACTTTAGCTTTCACCTTTTCCAGTGCTCGTGATGGGACAGGTGCAGGGGGCTGTGGGGCTGGATCAGGCGGCGGAGGGCGAATTACTTTGGCTTTTGCCCCTGAAGACAACTCCTGTAAGCAAAAACAAACAATATTTTAAAAGAACAGCAAGTATTGTGATTGCAATTAGATTTCAGTCCACTGTGCATTGACATTTGAGAGGAGACTGAAATATTAACTACCAAACTAATACAATATAACGCATTTCAGAACATGTTCGTAGTACTACAGGTTTAGCAAAGCTTTTCCATTAAAATACCAGATCTTTTGTTGTTAGGAGCAGACATTTGATTACCTGAAAAACTGCCATCTTTACGATTTGATAATTGCACCACTTCAAATTGCATTTGAGATTAAACTGAAATAGTACTCAAAAACTTACCTTTGGAGATTTAACAGAAAATGGATTCATTGGTGATCCAAGAGCCTTCTTTTTCTTCAAGGTAACAACAGGTGGAGGTGTTAGTGCAGAGGATTTCTAAAGAGACAAAACATTTTATTTATTATTAGTTAAATGTTATATGTATTAATATGTATTTAAGTTGAAAATATAACCATAATACCATTATCATACCATCATTTTTGGCCAGTTTATGATAATACAATCAGCGTTGAAGTCTAATTTTGTTACGCCATTATAGTTTAGGTTCTTTTTACACTATGGGGGGCACCGCCTTCTGTATTAAAGGGAAACACTGTGGTACCAACCTCAGACTGCAAATCTTGTAAGATATCACCCAAGAGGTCATCTTTGGAGAGGTCTACATCTTTCTACAGGAAGCACAATTGCAAACATGACATGTATGAATTATGAATGAGAATAAAAACTATTCAGTCAAAAGAGTTTTACAGGACAAAAGACATTGAAGACAAACCTCGGCAGGCCTTTTCACATTTATACTGTTCATGAACAGGCTTTTGATGGTATTTGGTTTGGACACTGATGTTTTCTTGGCATTTTTCTTTGACTCTGTTCCTTTAGCTCCTGCTTTTCCTGATGCATTACACAACAACATTAATAACTGTACAATGTGTTTCATAAAAAAAACTATTTGAGCTACAAGTTTGTTTACCTTTTTTAGTTTCTACTACATCTTCTTCCAAATCATCATCAAAGATTTCTCTCCCATCCTCCACATATCCTGTTCCATCTGAGAAAGAGAAAGAGTCGGTCACCAAACATATAAAAACATATCCGCAACTAGTATCTTTATAATATTCAATAAGTACCATCGTCAATAATCCAGTCATCCTCTTGTCTGTCTCGTACCATTTTTGAGTACTCTTCCTCATCCACCTCTTCATAAACACTGGTAAATTCTTCCACCTGTCAACATTTATTTTAGACCATAACAACAAAGCAATATTACTAAATATAAATGTTCATATGTACTGGTGGAGGGTAATCATGGCATAAACGGTTTGTAATCATACACACCTCATATTTGATCTTCTCTCCTTTTTTAGCTTTTTTAAGTTGCTCCAAAGCAGATTTCCTCCCAAACTTTTCTCTCTTTTCTCGTCTTGAGCGAGATCTGGCCAGCCCACCTGTATCACCTCCATCATCTAAACAAACACACAGCTTTGTAGGTACTTTTGTTTGTAAATAGTTATATACAAAATGACAACAACATTTACAACACTACGACTCTTATTTTAATGAATGCATTAAAAATGATTAATATTAGGTATAATTACTTTAATAATTAATAACTAAAAATAAATACTTTCAACAATTTTAGAAGCAAAATTCAGTTACATTTGTTAGTTAAATACACAATATCTTATTAGCTTACTACAGTTAGATGATTCTTATTTTAATGCATTTAGAATATCAAAATTAAATCCGATAGTTGATAACTATCACTAAAAATCACTAAAATAACTAAATTAAATATTTTTAGAAGCAAAATTTAGTCATTACAATTGAATATATACAACCCAAGTATATAAATCTATACGTTAACTTTACTGGATCATACAGAAAGGTGGGTTTGTTGATGTATTGGGCTCAGTTGGTAAGAGCAAGTTTGTCCACTGATCCGAAGGTTGGCGGTTCGAATCCCGCTCTCGACATAAACATCAATCATTGGTTGAGCGGTCACTGACCCACAGGTGTGTGATTCCAGCTCCCACAGATGAATAATGTCGTTGTGTCCTTGGACCCACCTCGCCCCTAGAGTCTGCGTGTATGAATGGGTGAGTGGTTCCTTGTTGTAAAGCGCTGTATAAAAATGTGATCATTTACCGATTATTGCTTGGTCATGATGTCAATAATAGTTAATATTCGTAAAATCGTGATGTTTCTTCTCTAAGTAATCGTAACACTAATATTTTATATGGTGACTGACAGCACTATTTGGAATATGCAAGGCTCCTGCAAGGTGCAATTCAGTAAACACCACGTAATCGCTTGAGACTTAATAAGAAAGCGACCATTGTCATTTATGCAATAATCCCATGCTTTTAGACTTGTATTTTCTTTGATTGCTCATGTTTTCATCCTTAGTGTGACAGCGCAGGCTAGCTATTATGGCTATTATGTAGCAGTGTTAGCTTTCATGCTCTGTCTTTGCAAACCAGGAAGCCTAAACTAAGAAGATTTACCTCCATCCGCCACATCCATGTCTTTATCGGGGTTTGAAACCGGAGCCATGACTTTCCGCTCCTCCGTTTAATATTTTGACACGTGTAGATGCAGCGGGTCTCGAGACAAAAGTCAACACAAGACTCTGGTCCAGCCTGGTCCGCGCCAAATCGTCTTCCCGGGGAAAGTCATATGCAGGAAGTGACATCATCATTTTGAAAGCCAATCGTTTACAAGTTTATATTACTAGCTATTCATTCATCAATTGAAATTCATTATTCTTAATTCAACGTGCAACTGCAATAGTATCAGTATCAATCAATTCTTAAACTACCCTACTATAAGTGCATCAAAATCAAATTCACATTTCTTTAATCCCCCAAAATCGTTTTTATGGTATTTTTTCATAGAAACCTGTGTTCTGCTTGAGTACTTAACATTGCCAATCTGTTTGTATAATAACTTTGTATTATAATAATTTTGAGGTCTCATCATGAGGTCGGGTAATTCAGAGGAAACTTACTCTGGTGACCTCTAGGGTGCAGTGCTGTCTTAATTTTCCTATATGTTTACTGTCGCCTACAGTAGACGCTTGATCAAATTGGAATGGAAATACCCCACACTAACTTTAATCTATAGGGCTTCACACAACGGTACTTATGTAACAGCTGCCCGTCACGTTGGCCTCGTTAAAGGTTCACAAATAGGGGCCCAGTCGGAGATTGTATTCACAGTGACTGTACAAAGGGACAATAGGGCCCTGTCCCAGATTGGGGCCAGGCACAATTTCAAGTGCGCGAGTCGTGGCCCGTGAGAACACGAACTTTATTGCAACCGAACCCTCTCCCCCAAAATAGTGTAGGATATATAGTCCTGTTCATGATATATAACCATACGGGCCACCTAATCGTTCTGAGTCACTTAGACTTCCTTTTATTGCCGTGTTATTGTTGTGTCTGTGTGCGCGCGGCACCCCACAACTGTCGCGACCATCGTCACGTGACGCATCCTGTGAACAGACGTTTTTTGCCCCTGGTACATTTAACCACTGCACTGGGCTGGGCGCACACAAGTTGGACTTGGACTGAGGGTGATTTTTAAATGCGACTTGATTCATAAAACATGGTGAAACAAAGGCGAAGCAGAGCTCACTACTACGCTGTGGCACCTTTTTGTTGCAGAAGAGAGACATTCAGAGTAAGTAGACTTTGCGAATTTGTCAATAGTGCGTTCATGTTACACATTTAGGTTTATTGTAAGATATATTATGAAGGTTTGTTGGGCTCTTTGGTCTGGATCATATTTTAATTTTTACAAAGACAACTTATCTTTCTTTTAGCTATTTGTTGCTTTGGCTGTTTAATCATTTGCGTGACTTCATTCTGGCTTTAATGTGGAATGAGCTTTTACAGCAATAACCTATACTACATAGGCCCGGGATAATAAAGTCTTAAGTCTGTGGGCTACTTCCATGATTATTACAGTCAAAACAACCTGCTGTGTGTATCGGTGGCTTGGCTTGATGCACCAATCACAGCGTTGCTTTTACAGTCGTATTCCTTTATGAGGCCTCTGATTGGTCCATCCTCTCTCATCCTCTTTCTCTGCTCACGCGCATGAGCAGCGCAAAGATCCTTTATGCAACAGAGACTCGCTTGATCTATTCATGGATTATACGTTTGTTTTTCTATATGCAAGATATTACAGACTACAATAGGGACTTCAGTGTATCCTATAGATATTTGCTCTGTCTGATAGGTCTTGGAATTTTCAAATAGGCTACTTTAAAGGGCGTAGCCTATATTGATTGCATGTTGGTATAGCCTGCCTTTTGTGTTTTCGTTTCGTTTCTGCCTTACTTAGGTCTGTATGCTTAACTGTTACCTTTTAAAGAAACCATGAACTGAGCTATTGTTGTCAAATTGTGACTCAAAACAACGCAGAGACCCATTGACAATAGTTTACAGACCAGAACAGAGTGAGAGACAGTGTTGACGTTGATCTCTTTGTAAAGGATGAGAGGGATGCAGCCAGAGCAGAAAGTAGGCGGGGATACAGGAAGGAGAAGGAGTGATGTGGAGGAGAGAGCCGTCGTCTCACTGATGCTGCTGAGTCACAAAATACAGCACCACAGCCGCATCCCATGAGTTTTGGGAATAATGGAGGAGCTCGAGCACACCTGCCCCCATCCCCGGACGGTAGGGGCGTCAATTTGTGTGTTGTTTTTATTATCGGTTTGTTACTGCCAAGGAGAGAGGGGCAGACAAAAGAGGCTGTGCTCCCTGTTATGAAACACATCTCCCATAAGTAGCCTATAGCCAGCAGAGCATGCACATATGCTGACTGTGCATTAGTAGTTTCACTTAGCCTAAGCATTCAAAGAGGCGTTATGTGACTGAGAGAATGCACCTTGTTGGCTACCATTTCACCTTAAGAGAGTATATAAAAAATAATAGATTTTATTTCATTGTCCAATTCTAAGAAAATCGGTTGTCATTAAAAGTCTGTAGTTGCTGTCATAAATAGCTGTGCCATGGTCAGTAGTTTCTGTTTTTCAGTTTAATCTCCCTTAAGCCAGATGTTCTTTGCCTTTGCCAGAATAGGCTTTACATAGTGCTCAACCCATATGTCCTTGCTGGCCACCATACTTGAGTCCTCACCAGTCAATTTAAGCCTTGCCATCTGTTCCATGTTTGTTGGCTAATCTAAGTTGTGACTAGAGGTTACAACTATTCCTTAAGAAGGGCTATGAGGAGGCTGCTGTGGCACACTATGTTCCCTCTGCTTCATGATACTATGTGTGTCATTCTATTAAATATAGATGATGTCTTTTTCTTCAGTCGGCTCCATGTCTTTAATGCTTTTTATGGTGCTTTTTAACATGTACATATTCCATCCATCCATCTTCTCCCGCTTAATCCGGCTGGGTCGCGGGGGCAGCACGCTGCCCATTACTCTGTGCACCAGACCCAGACCCCCTATGAACCCCTCTGCAGGTGGTGAGCCACAGGAGGGAGGAATTCCTTGACGGTCCTTGATTGTAAACTGTTCATAGGGGTGTTGCATGTTTTTGGTTGATGGGGGGAAACCGGAGTACCCGGAGGAAACCCATCCAGACACGGGGAGGAAACATGCAAACTCCACACAGAAAGGCCCGGGCGACATGCTAGGACTAGTTTAAAATTGATGTCAGCATATCAAGTCTTCTCCATAGAGACATGTTTTTCCACCACAGACCCACACTCCCACAGGTTTGAGCTGTGATCCTTTTAAGATTCACTGTTGTTGGTAAGAATCAATTAATGGATCAACTGATGATGCCACACAACTCCAACTTATAAGGCAAATGTTACTGTTGCCATCAGGCTGTCACTGAGCCAGTCATATGTAATAACTAATTTTTTGTCAGTGAAGGTGTACAGAGTTTAAAAACACAGTGGAGCTCTTCCTGTATTACCACCTGACATCACAAAGTGGAACAGTGTGTTTTCCCTAACATGTTAAACATGTGTGAATGAAACAAAACACAACTCCAGTTATGTTTATGATGAGGAAACAACATGATAACATACATCAGAAAATAGCTGTCCATTAACAAATATTGCAATATACTGCAGGTATTGCAGCAGCAGATCAGTATTTCTTTTCCCTTATTCCTTTCACATGCCAATGCTCATATACCACATACAAACTCAAATGCCTGCACATACCCACAGATCAATACCACAGCTCTCCATCCACACACGTCCCACTGAGGGGTGGGGCAGCTGTGGTCAATATTGTAATAGAAGCTGCTAATATTCGAGTGAGTTGGGCTGGTAGTAGAGAAAAAAGGTATGTTGCGAACTTCCAAACTGAATTGAAAGTATAATAAGTATAATAAAGAATAATTTGCTCTTTGGTGGGGAATTTTGCAGTTATTTCACCTTTGTCAATTACTAAAACCTCAACCAGTACATTAAAAAAAAAAGTTATAACACATTTCTGACTCTGAATATTGTTATCAAGATACTCCAAAAAAGATTTTTGTCAATATCACCCACCTCTATAGTACACATAGATTATTTTGTCCATGTTGTCTCTTCAGACACTGACAGAACCTGCCCACTTCACAGAGGAGACCAGCTGTGACTGTCAAGCTCCACATGAGAAGCTCACAGTCACACAAGCTCGCAAAGGCACCCCAGGTATTTAGCTAATGGTCTCATGCAGTATATTGTATATTCAAATTTGCCCAGTTAGTCCGAACTCTTGTATATTTTCATACATTTAAATGAAACACTGTAGCTGTATGATTATCATGCAGGCCTCATTTATAACCTGTTTATCTCTGCTTTACTTCCTCTAACACCATCTTGTCTGTATAAATATGAGAGTGTGGTTTTATTGCTGTGTGTTATCAGTGGACCGGCCTGTTCGAGTTTATGCAGACGGCATCTTTGATCTGTTCCACTCTGGACATGCCCGCGCTCTCATGCAAGCCAAGAACCTCTTCCCAAACACCTACCTCATAGTAGGAGGTACAGATACACATTTTAATTTCATTTATTAATATGAATTCGTATATTTTACATTTTACAGAGGCAAAAAAGCATTAATTAACAACAACTGAATGGGCTAAGATTAAGTTAGAAGTTGTTCTTCAGTAGGTTAATTTTAATTGACCTCATTGTGGTTTAAAGCACTTTTTAATACAGTTCATAATCAAGTGGAGATAGTAAGAAAGATGTTTGCCAATTTCTAAATCCAATGATGAGAGATAGCCATTTAGTACTGATCATCACCTATACACTGATACAGTATTATTGGTTTGGCTGTACATATAGTTGGTCTCTGTGACAAACCAATCCACACTCATACTAGACAGACATCAACAAAACAAATTAAAAAAAATGAACAATAGTAATAATAAACTTAACTTTTTATTTAATTAATGGATAGTCTCTCACATCTTGTCCAAAATTTACTCTTACTCTAATCTTACCCCCTGACATCACCTTTTTGGACAGTGTGCAGTGATGACCTGACCCACAAATATAAGGGCTTCACCGTCATGACGGAGACTGAACGGTACGAGGCCCTGAGACACTGCCGCTATGTGGACGAAGTTTTACGGGATGCTCCCTGGACTCTCACACCTGACTTCCTGGAGCAACATAAGGTATGTTTCTGTACAGATCGTCCGAGATGAGTTTTTCCATAGCCGATTCGATGCAAATTTTTCTAACGAACCCAAGGCAGCCAATGGCCAGTAAGCTCTGCCAATATGCTGATACATTACTTCAAAATTTCTACAAACTCATCCATCCATATTCCTCCTCTTTATCTGGGGCTGGGCTGCGAAGGTAGCCCTCTATATAGAGATGCCCAGACGTCCCTCTCCACACACACTTCCTCCAGGTCTTCTAGGGGGATCCTGAGGTGTTCCCCGGCCAGCTGAGAGACATAGTCCCTCCGGCGTGCCCTGGGTTTTCAGTTACTGTCTATACAATGCACTGCGCTACAATGGTATATTAAGAACAAGCAGCATCTATTGCAATGAATGGGACCAGTGTAATCACATTTTATGCAATGCCTTTTGTTTAATCACGTGGTCAGTCCAAAACCTAAACAATATATTGGCCTATACTGGAGATTGAAAGCCAATAGCCAGTCTATGTGTAGTTCTTTGGTAATAGCATGAAGCATTTAGTCCATATCTGTGCATGTGATATTGTGTAAGCGTCCCCTGGTGTGTTGTGTCTGCTGCCAGTGTGGTTTTCAATACAGCATGTGTCTTTTGATTGTTCTCAGATTGATTTTGTGGCTCATGACGATATTCCATACTCCTCTGCAGGAAGTGAGGATGTCTATAAACACATCAAAGAGGCAGGTTGGTGACTACAGCGAGTTGTGTTAAACATGTTCTCGGCCATAATAATAATAATAATGTCTGTGCTAGATAAAATGACTTCCATCTGGAAGGTTTTTTATTTGTGATTTGAGAATTTACAAATATATCAAGAGCTCTAAATTTGTTTTTCATGATCAAAAAGAGAAGGGTGAAGATAATGAGAATAATTAATAATTGGATTGGCCTTTCAAGACACCCAAAGTACTTTATATTGCATTGCACCATAGTCATTCTTTAAATTCTCATTCTAACTAATGCAGATATAAATTTTTCTTGCCATGTCTAACTGAAGTTCTGACTCTGACCTGGGTTATTTTGTGTGTCTCCAGGTATGTTTGTACCGACACAGCGGACAGAAGGCATCTCGACTTCCGATATCATCACCAGAATTGTCAGAGACTATGACGTTTACGCACGACGCAACCTGCAGCGTGGATACACAGCCAAAGAGCTAAATGTCAGCTATATCAATGTAAGACCACCACTTCTTATCAAACCTAGCTACACTTTAACAATAAACCTATCCCTGTTATGTAAGGTTGTCAAAAGTATAGAAAACAGATACCAATCGATACAAAAACCAGTAAACTCATTTGAACAGGTATCGATCTTAAGAAAGTCACATTCACAGGACAGAATGAATGATCATGAGCTGTATCAGAACAACTATAAGACCACATAAACTAGAGAGAAAGAGAGAGATAGGCCTATTTCATTGATCCTGCAGGAAATTCAAGTTTTGCTGCAGCAAACTGTTGCAGTTGCTGTTGCCGCAACATTTACACTGCCCGTCTGAGTCGCCTTTGTGTCTCAGTCAAAGGTCTCAGTGCAGTTTAACAGGAGGACTGATCAGGTAGGTTCAGCTGATCCTGTGTCAGGGCAGTTTGAGGAGAGGAAGAGCCAAAAGTGTCCCTCCTCTGTGGTCTGCAGCATCACAGTAGTGTCCAGGGGGAGTCAGGTGAATACAACAGGAAAGGCCTCATTCTTACTCCACTCTGGTATTTCAGTTGGTGACAAAATGTTCCATTACCTCAAAGCATTTCCTCAAGAAGATCTTCTGCCACATTTGCTCTCACATATGGTGTAAAAAAAAAAAACCTGTGGCATCTCAAATGTCCATAGCTAGCTCCTTAGCTAGCCTCTTGCACCATCTCCATGGATATGAGAAAAACAAACAGTTCATTTCACACAATCCAACAGTTCCTTGTGTTCATTCCCTCAATGTATTTCATCTGAAGTTTTTCTGACACATTTGCTGCCACATATGGTGTAAAAAACCTGTAGCAACTCAAATGTCCATAGTTAGCTCATAGCTAGCTCTTTAGCTAGCCTCTTGCACTGTCTCCATGGATATGGGAAAAACAAACAGCTCATTTCACAAAATCCCAAAGTCCCTTACTTGTGTCCTTTGAACTTCTTAGTTGGCTAAAATCCCATTATATGATGTTAAAAACTGAGCTAAAAAAAACGATAAAATTTCAAAAACTGCCACTCCGTTGCTAGACTAGTATATGCGTATATGAGTTGTGAGTCAGCACATCCCTATCAATAAGTTCTTGCCCTATTTAGTTAATTGATTAGACATATAGATAGAAATAGACTATCTTGTACATGACCCGAACATATATCTGTGTCATCTAGTCCTTGTTTTCTGTGTCACTGTATAGTGAATTATAGCAGTACAATAATACAATATAGCAGTACATCAGTTGAATTAGCAGTAGTTATACAAAAACCAAGCATGGTTATTTGTCCTAACAAAACTTTTTGTTTTTTAGTTTAGTTTTGAACATCATATCATGGGATTTTAACCTCCTAAGAAGTGCAGCATGTGCAGTTCAAAGGACTTAAGTAATGGACTGCTTGTTTTTACCGTATCCATTGAGACTGCACAAGACACTAGCTGAGGCGCTAGCTGAGGAGCTAGCTATAGACATTTGAGATGCTACAGGGTTTTTTTTCACACCATATGCTGCAGCAAATGTGGAAGATCTTCCAGAGGAAACACTTTGAGGTAATGGGCCATTTCATCACCAATTGAAACACCAGACCGGAGTAAGAATGAGGCCTTTCCTGTTGTATTCGCCTGGTGCCCCCTGGACTCTACTGTGATGCTGCAGGACACAGAGGAGGGACACTTTTGGCTCTTCCACAGGATCTTCTGACCCTGCTTGACCAGTCCTCCTGTTAAACTGCGCTGAGGTCTTTGACACGCAATGGAAATGCAACATTAAACAGAAAGAACTGATTTAGCTGGAAATACAACAGGTGAGCTGATTTGTGCTGTCCCTCTCAAATAACATTACAGTCACAAGACAATAATTTTTCAGTTAGTCACTCTTACCTTTTTGTTGAAAATCAGACTCCTACAGGAGGAGACCACGAATGCTCGTATTGATCACAGACTCCTGAAAATGTGTTATATTGTACTGTAATTTGATGTAATTTATTTTGTATTTTATATTTTCAGACAATCTTAAAACTTTTTTGACAGGTAACATCTGAACATTTTAGTAGGCTATTGTGATAACACTAACTACTATTATGTATGATTTTTGTTTTGATAGGAAAAGAAGTACAGGCTGCAGAACCAGGTGGACCGTATGAAGGAAAAGGTGCGCACGGTGGAGGAGAAGAGTAAGCACTTTGTTTATCGTGTGGAGGAGAAAAGTGCTGACCTCATTCAGAAATGGGAGGAAAAATCCAGGGAATTCATCGGCAACTTCCTGGAACTCTTTGGACCTGATGGAACGTGGGTAAGTGACTTGGCCTTAGTTGCAACTGTGTTTGCAAGTAATTGGCATAAACATTAATCATGTTACAATGATTCATGAATAATACAAAAAATAATGCATAACACTTCATTTATTTTACAGAATTAAGGGGTTTAGGCTGACACTTATTTTACCTCTTGTATAGATGGCAGAAAATCTATTTACACAAAAAAAGAAAACTTACATATACCTACATATATTTTAGTACACACAAATATGCAGACACACAAATCCGTACACATTTATTTGAGAATCACTAATAACTTAACTAATAACACAAATGACTAAGCGAGTGAATTGACCTATTAACAACAATGAAACAGGCTAAGATCAGCTTACCTTGGGTGGTTATTCAAAATAGAGTTTGCAGTTTTATGATCTCAGTGTAGCAAAACACAAAGGTGCACTATATAACTTTTCTAAGGGTGGGTCTGCCACATGCTTGTCTCCATGGAGATGTTACAGCTTTGACTAGAATGTTCCATAGTATGTAATGTTCCACAGTATGGCAATATACGTGTCTATCAGGCATTTATTCATTTAGTTTTTATTACTAAAAATACCTTGAAAAACATGCATTCTTACTGTAAGCGGGATTGACTCTCCACAGATCTGACCTGTAACTTTGCCTGGTAGAGTCTGCTGTCTGCAGACTGTTTGTCTCCATGGAGATAGATAGGTTTAATGCCTATTTATACCAGGCAAAGAAATAACACCACCATGGAGACAAGCAGGTGGTACACAAAAGTTACATAATGCACCTTTAATACAGATCTTAAGTGAAGTGAAGCTAAGAAAGTGTGCATGCAATCATCAACAAGGATCACAATATTAATAAATACAAGACTATGTAATTAAATTAGTTCTCTCAGTATTTATTGTTTTTGCTTAATGAACCATCAGAACCTGTCGCTGAACCGATGTGGCGTGGCATACCAAAAACAAACCAGCTTCAGCATTGTATAACATACCTTTATTTACAAGACAGTGTGAGCCACACACTAACCCTAACCCTAACCCTAATAACACAATAACACAATAACACAATAACACGTACAGTATTTGCATTTGTATTTCTTCTGCACACCACAGCTGCCTTATTATTGGTTGGTTAATAATATAGAAGAGGGTTAGACATTTACAAGCTATAAAACAGATATACTTAATAATAAAGTATTCCACTGAGTTTATTTTTGTTCATTGAGCAGTAACCTTTTCTTCTTGTCCTCATTTCCACAGAAACAGGTATTTCAGGAGCGTAGTGGACGAATGCTTTCGTACGCCCTCTCTCCCAGAGAGTCTCCTTGCAACAGTCCTCCTCGTGAACTGTCGCCACTGCGCTCCCCCTCGCCCCCCTCGCCCCCCACCCGCTGGCACAGTGCTCGACCATCTCCCCCAACGTCTCCCAAGGGTGCATCTGCCTCTATAAGCAGCATGAGTGAAGGGGACGAGGACGAGAAGTAGATGGATCAGGATTTTTTACACACTCAGACTCACTGAACTGGCTGCAATGAAGCCTGTGGGGTCAAGTAATAAAGACACTAAATAATTTCTCCAAAACAATCTTGTGCGTGGCAAATGAATCTGCATAGTAGGAAAAACAGTAATCTGGGATACAGGAGGGATTAAAATATAAAATGTTTTAAGAAGCAAAGAGCTTATTTTCCCTGTTCAACATAGCGTTTAGGACTAAGAACTATAAGACCAAAACTATAAGACCAAAACATTATAGCCTAAAACAGCTGAGCTCACTTGTGTGACACACTGAGAATGTAACTTTGCTAGACGATAATTTGAACAATTAAATATTTTATACGCTTTCTAAAAGGCATTTTAAATTCAGATATGGTTCAGAACTTGTATCTGTAAAGCTCTTAGGTTAAACTATTATCAGTAATGCCTGATGCTGGTGATTGTTGATAGTAAAACACATGAAACAGCTTTTCTCTAACACCTTTTTGAATGTACACAGTAGGTTTTCCAGTGGGCACTTGTGCAGAATCACTCCCTTTTGCCACATTAACACTTACCTGCTGTAATTATCATCGACTGTGGACTTTTAGTGATTCAAAAATGCCACTTTGTATCTTAGTAATAGAAACGGTAGTTATCCTGTTGAAAAGCCATGACATTTTCAATGTTGATCTCATTTTAAGATGATGTCAGCTGTCAAATCAACCCTGGTATAAACTTAAGATCTTATCCTTTCCAGGAAACTGACAATACTTGAAACAGCTTATAAAGATTGCAGCTCTTCAGGTAAACTGTTCGGTTCATTATAAAATGGACATAGATTTCTTTCCCATATTTTCACTGAGCGACACTAGGCCATAATAGACTTTTCAGCTACTACTGCAATAAAAAATAACTACAATGCAATGTAGAGGCCTCTACACACTATTTAACTGCACTATATGTAAAAATGGTAATGTTTGACTTTTTTATTCTGTAAACTTTGTTGAAAATGGCTTGTTACATAAATAAAAAACAAACTGTATATCATAAGACTATTTGTGCTATATTCTTTTCCACTGGCAAACAGAGCTAAATATGTTGAATAAGAATGGATAAGAGGCACTAAAGAGACAGAGGGAGTTAAATATTTTACAGAATGTTCGCAGAAAAAAAGAAAAATGACAGATCACAACCATTTCTTTATTGACCAGTGACAGCAGTACATATATTGATCTGGTGATTGACAAAAAAGCATTTGTATTATTGTTGCATATCTTTGCACAGTGACCTATACATTGGGAAGGTCATGCAAAGAGACACTTACAGACAGTTAGTAGTTGCAGTTTAGTTGAATCTATAACACTCCACACTGGCTGCATGTATAATTCACAAAAATGTATATACACTCTTTATCTCTAAAATATATTATCAATAGGCTGCCTCTAACACAACAACTTGAGGTCAAAAATCACTGTGGTACATGTGTATTACAGTCATTGCGATGTCATTATTATTAGATAGGCCTGTCACAATAATTACTATATCGACTTCAATATATGCTATATGATGGAATAATAATTTATTTGTGTTTGTATTTATTTATTAAAAGAAACAGTACATATTAAAAGACAAGATAATGCAAGAGACAAACATGTACTTGTAAATATGCAGGATTGTAGCCAAAGCTAATTTCCATCCTTAGTCCCATTTATTGTAGGTACTTTTTCTTAGTATTAAAGGGGAACTTTGTTATTTTTCCAGTTCTATGATTTGATTTGAGCTTTAGAGGGTTGAATAAAAAACTTCTATGACTCATTATAGATAAAGCCTAACTACTTACCACTCATTTTGTTATTTATGTATTGCTATTAGTTTTTTTAAACCATATTACACATTTGGAATATTTTTGGGGAAAATTCTGCTTCAGGGTTAATGTGTCAGTGGCATACATTAGTTTCAAATATTATCGTTTATCATCTATGTTTTCTTAAAAGGTGCTTTTCTGGTGAAGGGTCCGCCACCTGCTTGTCTTCAAGGAGATGTTCTTGCTTTGCCTGGAATGTTCCATGGCATGACAATAAACATATACATCTATCATTTAGTCATTACGGGTGTTTCTATTGCTCAAAAATACAATAATACAAAATTTGTTATTGTGACAGGCCTATTATTAGCATATGAAGCAACTGAATGAGGCATTTTTTAAACGTACTAGTTAGCCTACACACAGCTCTAGTTAGTATCTCTTTGTGAGGAGTATATGGCAGATGTTCAAGGCAATGGCAGTGGTGAAATCTTACAGTGTATCACAAACTAGAGGTGGTTAGATCTCCTCACAGATACGTCGTTTTACTTCAGAAGGAGCTGAAGGAGAAAGGAAGAGGTCACTTCAGTCTAAGACTTATAGTTTTGGTCTATTACAAAATAATGTCTCTGTGTGTATTTAATTTTCTGTATGCAACTTTATGGAGTTTACTGTATGTGGATGAAATAAAGTGCAATTACATGTCCTGAATGTAATAATGAACAAATGTTTAACAATTATATTCCCTAACAATACTTTAAAAATTATGCAACCTTTTGTCCAATTCAAAATAAAATACAAAACAGTGCATGTTTTTGAAAGTACTTTGTGTTGTTCTTGGCTATATATATATATATATATATTTTTTTTTTATTTTTTTATATTATTTTTAAATTAGTTGCTATTTCGTGTTTCTTGTTGCCACTGATGCTGATAATGATGAAGTCAAAGATGCAAGTTTTTAGGGCTAAAACATTTACGACTAAAAGCTTTCAGCAGATGTCACTATAGAGCTGACAGGAGACAGTTTGTTAGTTTAAGCTCCACATTAGTATAGAGACAAGAAGATAATATATAGCATAATGATTTTTCTTATGTCAGTCAATGCCACTGTTCACAATGCATTATGCTGGTGTGGTAAAAGCTACAGACAAACAGCACTGGCACTTTCAGAAAACAGCATTTGGTCTATCTGTGTGAACCCCGGGAAGAATAGTTATTGTGGTAGTTATAACTAATGGGGATCCTGAATAAAGAATGTATTTGATCGACAGCAATTGCAATATGCCGTATTATAGTACGATTAGTTGGAAGATAAAACTTTAAAAGTAGGTTTAGTCTCAATAAATAAGTTAAATACTTCTGCATTCACACAATTCTGTCACTGTCCCTTTCAAAACTAAAACAAATTTCCTATTCCTATTATACAGATAAGGCCATCAGTCTATATAAAAAATGCCAACTAAGATGCATTGCTATTTGTTAGTTTAGTTTCCACAACAGACATTTGTAGCCAGTCAGCCCACGCCAACCGTTTCCCTGCCATCTCTGTTCCTTCGCTTAAATGGAGTGCAACCAATAACAAAAACATATCTTTGCAATTCCAGCAACACAATATCCTATTTGTGCGTTCAATGAAATGTGTCTCCCATAGGACGGAAATGAAACCCCTGCCAGTTTGAACTTGTTCTACAGATCCCTTTGAATTAGTTTGTGTTTTCCAGTCCCAAGACAAAATCCTAGGAACAGAGTGATACTGCAACATCCTACAAGCAAGCAGAGAGTAAATTTAGGCAATTGCCAGATACCAAAGGTGTCAGCCAAAATGAGATACGTGTCATGTGATTAACTGACACATAACATGAAGACCACTTGCATAATATTATATGTAATTACATTACATATGGCCAATCTAATTAGTATATCTGTATATAACAAATCATCATTAACCATTATAGTAATTGTGGTCTATTTGATTGCTCCAACTGAGTCATGTGATCATTAAACTTTCTATCCTAGTTAAATTTAGTTAAATGGACTTGCTGCCTGACCAGATGCGATACTGGAGATGTGGTTTTAATGTTATGCCAGATGCCCGCAAACAAAGAAGTAAATGATCAATTCAAAGAGGCCCACTTATGAAACCCACCTTGGGAGCTCTAGAGGTAATGCTACAATGACAAAAAGATAGACTGATGTTAAGTTAATACCGTTGGGTAGAGAATGATCCATACTGACCATCTTGTCTGAATGTCTGTGCGCCTGGGATCAAAATCAACTTTACCCAAGGGCATATTACATCATGCATACTTTAGGCAGAGTGCAGGCATTTTTCATGGCCAGACAAAGGGCAGCTAGGCTAGCATAGGTCAGGCAGTTATCTATTAGCTTTGTAATTGGACTTGCTGGCATCACGAGGCTCTTTGCTAGGGTTGCTCCAGTCGTCTGCTTCAGGGCTGGTCTTGTAATGTCGCCATGCCGACTTGTTGAAGACAGGGAGCCGCTCGAAGGATTCACTGGACAGGGCCTTGAAATTAGAAAATAAATATTATATTGTATCAAACTTCAGCAAATACATACATTTATATCTTATATCTATCATCTAGACAAGCAAGTGAGCCACCAGGCCAAGTTACATGCCAGATCTGTGGAGAAGCGAGCCTGCTTACAGTAAGAAATTTTTCAGCAATAAAAAGACCTGCTGAAAAAATTCTGTGTAAAATTCTAGACAAAGCAATAACATCTCCATGGGGACAAGCAGGAAAAATTACATAATGCATCTTTAAAGAAAAAGACAAAATATAAATCTATCACAATGCATTTTCATGTACCTTCAGATAAATTACTGCATCAGTGCCGACACCCTCCATAGAGTAGAGTTTCAGGTCCCCCTGGAAGTATCGGGCATACAGCCTTGAAATGGGCAAACCGTATCCAAAACCAGCCTATTGAGAGAAGAGTCAAAGTAATCCATTACCAACTGTTCTGACCTCACTTTATATAAATTATTGACACTAAAAGAGATCCAATATTGAGTGCGCTCGTACCAGTGGTACAGCTCCAGGCTCTAGACTTGGTGTTGGAGCGGTGGAGTACATGTAGTTAAACAGACGGTCTATCTTCCTCAGGGCAACGCCTCCTCCTCTGTCACTGATCTGAAAAATGCATGGGGAAAGCTTTATACATGATAGGCAATTGCAACAAAATTATAATTTTGCAATCCTGTGAGAATAAATGAAAGAACGTATAGAATCAAACTAAAAACAGTAGAAGATTGCTGCCAGGCCACTGTTAAAAAACCCCCAGATAAATAAACAAGTGGGTTACCATCTAAAATGTCTTGAAAGTAACAGTGATCTAGGTATTAGATTAGTTACTATTACAATTACTACTACAGTTACTAGAATTGTTCCTATAATAGTTCAATATTGAGTAGCTGACCTAACACATGTATAAGTATAAACAAAGTATAAACAGTTTTGCACCTCACGTGCACTTTACTGTATCACCTGTGTGCTAACCTTTATGGATAGGTCCTCCAGGCCCAGAGTGACTTTAGCCTTCACTGGTGGCAGTCCCTCTGAACTGTGCTCATGAAGCTCCACAGTGGCTCTCATTGAGTTCTGTAAAACGCCATATCTCTAATTTCCTCAGCTTGTGTCTCCATTGGATTATATGTCGCGCTACACTATAATTACATTTTGAGCTGTTAGCTATTTAGAGCAATGAATCTAAAACTGACCTTAAACAGCTCAAAAAGCATGTGGAACAGATGAGAGGGCACGTACACCACTTGGATTGACTTTTTTGGAGCTTTCACTGTGGATAAAACAAAGTGAATAGGGCTATTTTAAAGTGGGTGAGACAAAAGGAAATTACATCCTTGGGGCTTGATGTAGACTTAATAAATTCATGTAAAAAAAAATAGCTTGACTTCAGAATATTTCATCTTAATTTGAGTAGCTTCAACAGCAACTCAACAGCAACTATTATTCTGCAATAAAACATATTGCAGATAATAGTCTTACATTTGACAAACTGCTTTTATTATTATTATTATTATTATTATTATTATTATTATTATTATTATTATTATTATAGTATTTATTTATTTTTATTTTTTTTTGCAGTACGTGAATGTCTTACTGTTAAACTCCTCGATCTTGAGTTTAGGTGCTGCCATGTAGTATTTCTCACACAGCATCTTGGCAGTGTCGTAAGCATCTGTTAGAAGAAGCACAGAGCTCATGAGTCATGGCAGAAAGAGCTGAACAATAAGTTGTTTATATTTAGATTCCTGCACAGAGGTTTTCTGTTCAGTTCACTGTGAGGTCAATTTTTTAGACTATAGATATGAGAAAACCCTCAAGGAATATTATACAAATGTTTGTATTTGTCCAAGATAGAGGCATTCCAGTTGAGAGAAAGTGCAGTTCCCATAGTTTGGAAACAAGTAAAGAGTTTATGTACAAAAGCAGGTCATTTAGTTTTCCCACATTTTCAAAATATTTTCTACGGGTAATATCACTGAAAAAAAAAATAGTGACTGTGGAATGTTACAGTAGAGAAATGTAACTGGCCATTGAAAAAACACTGCTCTGCAAGGAGCAAATAACACATTTTTCTATTCTTTTTTAATTAAACTTAACTCTTCAAGTGTGATAATTCGTCTTGAGATGAATGTGTTTAGTGTCAGTGTTTAGCTATTTTGTATAACCACTGCTATAGTTCATTATTGCACTGAGGTCATGTGAAGAGATAAGAACTGTGATTACAGCAGTGAAACTCATAAATATTTCCATACAAATGCATGATACTCTAAACTATCTAAGAGCAAACTAACTTGTCCTTGTCCTAACAAATAGGACAAGAACTACATGACAGGGATGATCTCATGACCATTTATCCAGACAACACCACGGATGGAGTCTGATTGGACAGTGCAATGCGCCAAGAGGCCTGGCTGGCCTGTGCCCCAACGAAGAGGCGCTAAGTCTAAACCGTGGTAGTCTCCCACTATAGTTAGTGTATAAAACTCATTGCATATGCCTAAACATAGAGTCTCTGCAAGAGAATGTCAGCACAGACTCCTTGTACTGTTTTGCTCTCTTCTATTTAATTAAGTAATTCTCTGGACTTTATTTCTGTTTCAAGTGTATTCTTTATCTAAACAGAAACAAATGAACATGAGAAGAAAAGGCTGTTTTCCTCAACAAGGTTTAAAAAAGTCCTTGAACTCACCATGGACAACCTCTGCCACACAGCAGGTAGGATCTATACTGCCAATGTGTTTAGGATGGGCAGGGTTGGTGTCATTACCAAACAGGAGAGCTGAAAAATAAATAGATAGAGATGTTATTCAACCCCAACCTGACTAATTCAAGTTCCCATTAGCATACAAGCATATGTGCTAAAGCGTTCATAAAAACATACAGCTCATAGAGAGAACTGGAACTGGCACCTACCACTAGCACTATAAGGCTGATATGCTTTCTGTGATTAGAGACTCACTATGTTGGTTGATGAGCATGCGAAAGGAGATGCGATTCGTGTAGAAGCGGTCGAGGAAATACTGGATGTTAGTGCTGGTAAAGGGGTCAAAGCCAAACTTCTCCTTGTACTCTATGACCCCCTGCGCCATAGTAGGGACCACATCATTGTGGCGATTACGAATTTCAATCAGCAACTCCAGAAAGCTTAAAAGAAAACAGAGTTAAGAGATACAAAATTCTATTGGGAGAGAAAGTAGATTTAAAAAAAAAAAAAATTCTTGCCCATGGGTTTAAGAGTGATGAGAAATTGGCACTGTTACCATAGCAACTGACAATTCAAAATGAAATAATGTAAATAAGGCCCCGTCTTTACAGTAGAGACATTATAAAAAAGGCAATTGGATCCAGTGTGTATAGGACTATTTGCAACACTAAGAGTCTGTGTTAATCTAAAGTTAAAGGTGAACTATGTCTGACCTGTAACAGGCCCAGTTACAGGTCAGACATATGGAGAGGCAGTCCAGCTACAATAATACAACACATATATTCTGACAGCCCTACTGTGAAACATTCCAGGTAAAGGAATAACATCTCCAGGTGGCAGACTCCACATTAGAAAAGTGACATACCTTTAGCATATTACATCTATTTTAATTAGTACATGACATACTCATTCAGTGCGTGGGGATCTTCGGGTTTCCTGTTCTCATAATCCAACAGCTCCACAAAGCTCTGCATGTACCTAACATAGACAAACGCATGGGCATTATTTGATGAAACCATCACATACTGTGTAGACTATGTTGTAAACTGGAGGAAGTATTTGACCATTTCTGCACCAGTCGCACGGAGGGTTGATTCAGGAGACTTTCTGGCAGCAAGTTGACTTCTCGCATCGTGTTGGCCAGTCGGACCGGCAGCTCCTTACGCAAGAACATGTAGGAAGTTTTCTCACAGGCATTGTCCCTGCCTAAGAAAAATCATCATCATATTATATAGTCAGTCAATCAAACTTTATTCATAGAGCCCTTTACAACACTCAGAGTGACCAAAGTCAAAGTGCTTTACATTAAATTCAACACAATATAAAAACATGCAAAAACATTAAACAATGAAATAAAATTAACTGTACAAAGTGTGAGTGTTAAAAGCCAGTCTGAATAGATAGGCGTTGAGCCTGGATTTAAATAGGCAAAAAATATAAATTTATAAATTAATAAACAAATCCAACTGTGTTAAGAAAGAACAATTTTGTCAATTTTGTGCAAAGACAGTGCTCCTCCATTAAGCTTCATTATTTAACCTACTGTATATGAAATGAGGGCCAAAGCATTTTAAAATGAGCTTGCAATGCACCATAGTTTTTCACCCCCTGAGCCTGTTTCAAAGGGCTTAATGGACAGAAATCAGGACTATCCCATAGCTAATCCAGAGATTTGCAAGCTTAAATAAAATAAATAGATAATTAAAAGCTTGTGTACACAGAGTGCTGAGTCTTAAAAGTAGATCTTAGATTTGATCTAAACAAGGACACAACTGGTACTATAGAGGCTAAATTACAAACTTAAGAATACTGCTCTAAATATCTAAGCAAAGGTAATACTGATAGTGTCTGGGTCAAAGGTCACTTCCTGTCACCAGTAAAATGTAATTACCTTTAATATCATCACATCAAAACAACTGCTGCCTGGATGGAAACCCAACACTATTTATGCGTGTAAAGGAAGCCATAGATCAATGTAATAAACACATACGCAGAGTCAAGGAGAGGTTATGATAATTTATATTTAGTTCAAAGCCGCTCATCTGACCCCCACAATAGGCCACTTCACCAAACTCACTTCCCTAGAAACATGGTTAACAAAGTGTTTGTAAGCACATATTTTGGTACAAGCATCTGGAACCCATTAAAAACTATATGCACTGAACATTCAGACACCAAACATTCAGTTGTAATAGTCAAGACACAGGCAAGGCTTACCTGGAGCTATTGTTTTGGGAAACACTCAACAGATGATAAGAACAATCTCTCAACAAAGAGCTAAAAGGGCACATTATGTCCTGGGGTCTGCAGTGACTCAGCAAAACGTGGTAGGACTAATAAAACTGCTGTAGGCTGCAGACAGTGTATCCAGACACATAACGGGACAGACTCAAGTTTGGGCAAGTCTCACAGTCGTTATTACAGTAGTGAGCAGCATCTTTTATTGCTCCAGTGATACAGAGGTTAATGACCAGAGAGATAGGAGTGGCACGTTTCACAATTTTCTAAGCATAATAATTACGTAAGCCTGACTTTGTTTAATCAGAGGTGGATTAGGGAAATCCTTGAGTGCAGCTGATGTGCGTTACTGGGGCCAAAGCATGTGCAATGTGTGGTCCTTGGTACTGACTCCTACCCAGTCATAAACGTGCCCCACTTCTAGCATACTTCTCTAAATTTACAGCCGACTTCAAAGTGGGCTTGAGCCATGGTAGCACCTGGCAGAGATCAGCTGGTTTGGTGATGCCATCCTCCTTTGCCTACGTGCTGTTGCGCCATTTTTGCACCTTCAAAATCGCTACGACACGCGCTGCGCACTTTACCGTGGACTGACGTGTTCGTATTATAAACAAAAAGGCGTCGCGCAGGGAAAAGGAAACATAATGGCTTGTGTTGTGGTCTCTGCATGGATACTGCAGGTAAGCACCATTCATACGGCTCGCTTCATCAGAACAAAAGTATAAGGTTTCACGTACGCATGCGCTTGACTCATCGCATCAACAAACTGTGGCACACTTCGAAAAAATAACAATGGTGAAAGATCATGCGCAGTTATCAAATAACCAAGCTGTTACAATGGAGAAGGGGCAGATCAAGGAACCAGAAGATGCCAAACGTGTAACACTTACCAAAATCCAAAAACTGCTTTATTGACAGTGGCGACGGTGAAAATCTGGAGTAATACTCGATTTTAGGGTTGGTATTCTTAAGGAGACACACGAAAATCCTCATTTTGGTAGCTTATGTGTCCATGTATTACAGCGTTATAAAGAGAACCCGGCCAAGGCATCCATTTTCATCCCGTCTTTCTGAATGGACCACCGGTAGTCCGGCTCTCCACCGGTGCCCACATCAGACTGAGCTCCGACGCCACCCGCGGACATCCGAAGACCAAACAAATGAAGGCCCATAGGGGCTACATGCGCGCGTATAAAGCACAAATGCGCTCTCAAGTGGGTTTCCTCAAGATGCGGAGTTGCGTTTTCAATTTGGATGTGACGTGCATTTGAGCGCAAAAACAATATCCGGTCTATTTCAAAATAAAATAAATAACGCGACTAAAATGAATCAGGAATTTATGAGTAGCCGAAAGCAAAGTTACCAGTTATACAATTCCGACATTAATAGTCTGTTTGTCTTTGTTGCACTCCTGTTTTTATTTTAATTAGACTATTAGGCCTATTGAATTTACAAGGCAATACACTAGGTTCTATGAACATCGGGGCTATTCTCTTCCAATGTTTTTCCACACACGAGTTAAGAGAAAAAGAAGGAGAAAAAAGGAAACCGTTTTTCATTTAAACATGTTTTATTGTATTTGAACATGTTATATTTGCCATGGGCTCCCACTGACATCCCTTTAAAAGTGGATTTATGCACATTGCAGGTATTCAGAGAATACAGTAACTCTTCATAATACACACAAAGTAATAGCCTACTTAAAGGTGCACTGTGCAACTTTTCTGGCTGAGGTTACACTGCTGCATGTTATCACTTTGCCTGGGTTAGAGTTACTAGGAACGTTCCATAGTATGGCATTAAACTTATCTATCAAATGATTACTCAATTACAAATGTATTTATTGCTCAAAAAACATATTGAAAAACATGCAGTCTAATCGAGTGGGCTTGCCTCGCCACAGATCTGACCCAAAACTTGACATTACCTTCTTGTCTCCATGGAGAATAGTTGAATGCCAGACTGTGTAACATTCATGCAAAGCAATAATATTCATCATGGAGACAAGCAGTTGGTGGACCCTCCACCAGAAAAGTTATGTAATGCACCTTTAAAGGCCTTATCTGGAATAATAATAAAGCTCACATTGTATTGTAATAAAAATAATGTAAAAACCAATTGAGTTTAAACCAACCCCTGATTATTATCAGGCTTTTGGTTTTATATCCAATAATTAATATAAAAGCCATTATATTTTCACAAAAATAAAATCAAATAGTTGCAGTATTTAATAAAATGACATTTAATTTCAAAGGTTCAAAAGTTGTTCAATATGTAGGTTGTAAACATAGCTACTTCCAGCATTTGGACGGACTTGACCAGACTGGACCCAACTGCGGAACAACCACACTTGAGCAGGTTGATACTCAAAGCTCATTGGTGCTTATCTAGGAAGTAAAAAAAGAAAAACCCCCACACCCCCTACGTGATTGGATGAGACACTGTCAATTAAACGCTGTCTGTGTTTACAGTGAAAATATTCTCGTGTTAATGTCCTAAATTGTATTCAACACATAACTGTGCTAAATTAAGTGTAGCCTAAATACTTTGACATGCATCGCCTTTGGAATATAGGCATAAAAAAACAAAACACCATAAGCCCGTCTGCATCATTTGGTTGTTTTCTACTGCCACCTTGTGGACCAAGAGTTAGTCTTAAAAAGTAGCCTATATGTATGATAAAAAATAAAGTGTGATTGTTCAAAGTAAATATATATATATATGGGCTTATCCTGTGGGAAATAAGCTGCATCAGGCTTTTAAGATCATGATAAAAACTTTCATCTTTCATCAAGATTTCATTCACACACAAACATTAACTCTCACTGGAGGACTGAAGGGCTGTAATCATTTTGGAGTTTTCACTGACGTCCTCCTCTTCTGAGGGCAGTGGGTCATACTGTCGTCGGTACAACAGCCGCGTTACCAAGGTAATTATAAACATCTCCACAATCAGCAGCTGCTGACTCATCACTGCACAGGGAATAAACAAGAAAGAGAAGAAAACTATACTAATTGCTCTAAATGCATAAATGTTCATTTCAACCTCACTTCAAATATATCATTAAAGTTTATTTCAAAGAGTAAAACACCTTATTGTACTGTAGGCAATGTTGTACACTGACTCAACTACATAAAAAAATAATAATATCAAGGCAATTATTGCTATAAACTCCAGTGACCTGGTGTGTCACAATGAGATCCAGAAATGAATAAACAGCCTAGAATAAGAGACTGAAAGACTTACTGTATCCTCTGGCTGCAGCGGAGAAGGGAGGAGCACAAGCTATTGTGCCATTTAAAGCCAAGATATTGATGATCGCTGTCTGCAGCTGACTTAGGATCAGCACAAGCTGCACAAAGAAAGATGAAAAATGGAGGAGATGTGTCTAAAAACCTAATGCTGTTAATATGTGACAAAAACAGTATTGACATTTAGTATACGGATTACATATGGATTACACATAATCCATGAAATCAAAATTAAGAACAATGTTTCAATAAATGATACCAAAAATATAAGCAATAATGAGTCTGACACTGTCTTATATCTGCCTGAAGGGAGGAGCTAACTACAAAGTACATGTAACTACTTGTTACAACTAACACTTTTTAACTACAGCTAACTACTTGTAGTCAGCTCCTCCCTTCAGGCAGATATAAGGCAGTGTCCACCAGCGTCTGACCAGAACTGAAGAAGCAGCTTGGATGAGCTTCTCCTTTTGCCATCAGTAATGATCCAGCACATAAGTTCTCTCTTTTTCCAGTAATGCAACGTGTACTAATCCAGATGTTACTTTCATTCTATCCTTCCTTTCCAGTTTCTCATAAGGCTGACTATTCTTTATTATTATAATTGTACATCCTCTGCACAGATGACTCAGGGACACCTCCAGGACTGTACTTCTGACATGTTCTTAGAGGACTTTACATCTTAGACCTGCCCACTCTAATATGATAAAAATCCATACAGTTGAGGAATAGTCAAACTTTGAATGACAATGTGTGAGTGTTCATGTCTCCAGGTCCTATAGGATATTATAACATATATGGTAACCAGTATATTCCAATTTATCTACAGTCTTCAGCACATTTCTGCACTTTCACTTTTATCTCCAAATTCAAAGTTTTAAAATGTAAAAAAATAAATGATATAGATATTACCTGGTACATGGCATACTTGGGTACAATCTTCAGTGTGCGCAGCGTAGTCTTCAGATGCATGAACATGATTGCCACCGGCCAGAGGGCGATGATCGTCAGTATGCCCACAAAAGGGTTAATCCATATAGCAGCACCATAGATGGTCAACTGAAATTAGGTTTTGTCATATCAGTCAAATACTGTATATGTTAGAGGATAGACAACACAACTGACTTATTATAAATAATACAAGACAATAGCAGCACAGCGTCTTATGGGAATTCCAGTGAAAAATACTACAATGATATTTCCATGGTACCTACTTACATCAGCAAGATCAAACGTCCCATCCGTCCACAACACAATTGAGAGGATGGTTAGGACAATTTTCAGGATTGCAAACTGAAACGATCCCAGTTTTAGCAGGAAAAGAGTGCGCCTGGGGGGGAAGAATTCAGGTTGGTAGTAAAAAAAAACAGGTTGTAAAAGACATTTCCTCATTATTATGGTTTTGTTAAGATGTTGGACTTGGGCAAAACAAAACTTTCCCCATCAAGTACGAGCGCAATTAAAAATTCACCTCCTGAATACCACTTTTAATAGTATGGAACAGTTAAGATCTTGACAAATAAAAAAGTCTAGCCAGATGCGTTTCGAAATAAAGATAAAAAGTGCCTTAAACCAAGTCTAAAACCCTAATGAAAACACAATAGTGTCATTTCATTCTACAAATTATACAATACTAATTGTATACAATAATACTAATAAAGAAGCAGGCGGCTTCCCTCCACCAGGAAAGTTACACATGCACCTTTAACACAAGTAAAGAAATAATTAAATGAAAGTTGAGAACCACGGAGGCAGATGATTGACAACTTAGAAAACAGAGAGCTTTTTGTCACACAGGCCACTACACAAAAGGTGAATGGTCCACAGAGCATTGCATGTAGAATTTTTACACAATCTTTACACAGAACATCAAAGCCTCGGATCTTTGCCTGGACATTTTAGGAACACATGTTAGCTACTGTAATGAAGAAGGAGGGAGCTTATTTAGTATGGACGCAAATATGGATATGCTACTTTTCAGCATTTACACTGTTTAAAGTTGGTCAAGTCCCCAGGTCCCAGGTCAATCAGCAACAATAATAGGCTGCTGTGTAATGTAATTGGTTCACTATAACAACACAATGATTAACATATTACATATTACAGAGCAAAAGTAAAAAGTAAAAGTATCACATGAAAAAAATTGACTCGTAAAAGTATTAAAGTACCTGTTTAAAACTGTACTTAAAGATTAAAAAGTAGAAGTATTTCATGCAGATTTTGAGGTCTAATAAAGCCTGAAATGTGATAAAGATTTGTGCTGAATTTTGTTCAGCAGAAACAACTGAATCAATTGTTTTTTGTAGCTGTTTTTATTTGTATATTTTAGTTTGCTCAGACTATGAAAAATGTTCAAATTAAACCCTCAGTCTTTTCAACAGGTCTCAGATAATAATAAAATACTTTTACTATGCAGTTCTGTTCAAAGATGTACAGGAGCAGAAAGTACAGATACCTCAGATATAGTGAAGTAAAAGTAAAAAGTATCCACTTTTAAATTTACTTAAGTACAGTACTTCTTTTTGAACATTACTTTGAGCCATTTGAATGTCCCTATAGTGCAATAAAGCACCAGTTGGATTTACATGTAATACCATTCCACAGCCCAAAAATGACCAGTCTAAACAAACATGCCCTGGTCACGTGTTCATTCTGAGCATGCGCGCTTGTAGAATATACATGCAGTACCTAGTGATGGCCACATGGGGCAGACAGGGGCAGCAGCAGCAGCAGGGTCCAGTACTGATTCTCAATTTGTATTTTACCGCCCGCTTTAGAAAGGCCTCATCTCCACCAACCTCCTCCAGCATCAAGGTCAAAAACTTGAACACCACAATGGCAAAATAGCTGGAAAATACATAGAAATATTACTAGGACTGTCACATTATCATATTTTGAAGAGATATATTGTTAAAGAAAAAAAATCAAGGTAAATGATAATATTGAAACTACCCATCAACCCTTTTTTAAATGTATAAAAGACAAGCTTCAATAAATAAATAAATACATAGCAGAATGAAACACTTTAGTAGGTTAGTATCTTTAGTCTGGGTTACAACTCAAATCTTACTGTATATAAAAAAAGAGAGATTATTGTTTTTAGCAGATAACATGAAATAAAGCTCTAGATGCAGAGACAATACTTAATAGTAAGTAATAAATAAAAAAAGTAATATTTATTTAATATTTTTCACCCAAAATCATGCAGTTGCAAAGTAATGGGGTTGGAAGGACTTGTTTAAATCTCTCCACATGGTTTGGAGATCCAGTTTCTTTATGATTTCACAAGGCCAGAGAGTAAAAAAAAAACATAATTTGAGCTGAGAAAAGAAAAGAGAGAAAGAAATGCAATAACACACCATGCTGAGGTCATGTCAGTAAACATGGTGGCTTTAGGGATCCACATGCCCAGGCAGGACATAGTGCCAATCACCTGGAGAAGACAAGACAATGTGCAAAGTAAATAAATAAACAAAACTAACATAATTATTATTTATTAGTATGTTGTGTTTCTTACAGGTGCTGCTCCATTCACCCAAATAATGATACTCTTCTTATTGGCTGGGACCTTCCTGTAGATGTATGCACACTCCTCCAGATACACCAGCACTGACACAGCAGCCATAAAAGTGAGCACCGAGTACAGCATGATGCCAAAGATGTCCAGATCTATGGAAAACAGAGCAATCACGTCTATATTTCAGGCAACCTACGTGAAATATATCCTCCTACTACTGCTTTTTTGAATCATCCAAATCATTGTAGTATGGAGTTTAAAAATGCAGTGGAGCACTTCCTGTATTACCACATGACATCACAAGGTGGAACTGAGTGTTTTTTGTTTGAGAGTCGAAATATGAAGGGTTTGTGTGTTAAATAGGTGTAAATGAAACAAAACACAACTCCAGGTATGTTTGTGATGAGGAAACAACATGATAACACAGGTAATCAGCGTATCAAAATGTTGTAACAATGTTAAATGAAATCTTTATAATCTTTATAAACTCAACACACAATTCTCTATAATGGCTGATTTTACTAATGGCTTTTTTTTTTTTAAATCCAGCTATTTATGTCACATTAACTTTAACTTTGAATCAATTGATTGATAAAATGATCCTAATTGCTGTGTGTTTCCAAGTGTGAAATAAGATTAGGTAATTGATTATATCAAACCTGAATCACTGTCCATGGTACATGGCTATGAAATACTACATAAAAAGTGCATTTTTTAACTTTAAAATGATCATGTAAAGACAGACAAAAATACTCTTAAGCCAATGATTTATACTGTACCCTGCATTTATAAGAGGCTAAAACATTAGGGCTGGTCTATAGAGAACAGCTCAAATGAAAGAACATTTTCTGCATCTGTGGAATGTTATACAGGATAACACTGTAAAAGAATGCTGTGAGTATTGGAAGGACAAAAGCTATGCCAAATTGATAGATCTAATTATTGCACAATAGTAAAGACACACACAATCAGCACCAAGTCAGTTAGCATTGAAATAAACCTGTAATTTGTGAGCCTACCCTGCAGTGATTGATTTGCCTCTAAATATTTACAGAAATGGGTTCAATGACCAACAGTGCAGCCAGGGAGAGGAGGGCAAACTCCCACTTCAGAGAAACCAGTACCAATGTCGTCTAAACAAAAAATAATGAATAAAATACAGTCTTCAATTACAGATGGTGGGAAAGTGATTTAATATAGCCACTTCATTTAACTTATTTTGATGTCACCTTATAGCGGAAATGTTACTATAATCCTCCAGTCTAAGTATCAAAGTATCTATTTAGAATTCTGCTGCCACATCTCCGTGGCAGAATTCAGTAACCTTCCAAGAACAGACAATTTCACAACGCCAGATCAACTGGTCTCACATTACAACACCCATCAGTACAACATTCTCAATGCACTTGCTCCACTCAAATCCAGATCTGTCTCTTTCACTCACACTGCACCCTGGTACACCCCCACTCTCAGACAGTTAAAAGCAAAAGGCCGCCAACTCGAAAAACTCTACAATAAAACTGGACTAAGTATTCACAAAGACTTGTGCACACAGCACACTCTGCACTACAAAGACTGCATCTCCAAAACCAAATCTTCATATTACTCCAGATTAATCAGTTCTAACGAAGGAAATTCCAAAATCCTTTTCTCTCTCATATCTAACATCACCAGTCCTTCTGACTCTCTCCCATCACACCTCTATTCATCTGATTTCTACAATATCCTGGCCTCACACTTCACCACAAAAATCCAACTTATTCACCAACAGCTCACTCCCTTCTCTGCTCTACCTATACCTGCCATTCCATTTCCTACATCTGACACCCCTTTCTCATCATTTACTCTTCCTTCTGTCAGTCAAATTTCCAATCTTGTTAATAAATCCAAAACCTCCTCATGTCAACTCGACCCACTCCCCACTGCCCTTGTCAAAGCCGCACTTCCTTCTCTAGCTCCTCTAATCACCAATATAATTCACGCCTCCCTCACCTCTGGTACTGTCCCCTCTCCTCTGAAAACTGCTGCTGTTACTCCCATCCTCAAAAAACCTGGCTCAGATCCCACTGACCTCAATAATTTCCGTCCCATTTCCAACCTTTCATTCATTTCAAAAATTCTTGAAAAAACAGTTTCTTCCCAACTTCATGCTCATCTGTCTTCTAATAACCTGTATGAACATTTCCAATCTGGCTTCCGTCCCCTCCATAGCACTGGAACAGCCCTCCTCAAAATCACAAATGATCTTCTCCTCTCTGCTGACTCTGGTTTATTATCCATTCTCCTTCTGCTTGATCTTAGTTCGGCCTTCGACACCATTTCTCATTCCATCCTCCTCAGCAGACTCTCTTCTATCGGCATCTCTGGCACAGTCCTCACCTGGTTTCACTCCTATCTTTCCGACCGCACTCAGTTCATTCAACTCAAATCCTTCACTTCTCATACTGTCTCCATCTCCACAGGTGTTCCCCAGGGTTCTGTCCTCGGTCCTCTCCTTTTTATCATCTATCTTCTCCTCCTCGGCCACATTTTCCGGAAACACCACATCCACTTCCACTGCTACGCGGATGACACCCAGCTCTACCTGTACTTGTTGTAAGGCGACCTTGAGTGTCCAGAAAGGCGCCTAATAAATCAAATGTATTATTATTATTATTATTATTATTATTATTATTTACAGTAATGAAAAATAATTTACTATTTACATATTGGAGAAAATTCTTTTATGGCAGCTCTTACTATACAATCAAATAATGACAAGTACAGATGTTTTGTTATGACTCATGAGTCCTTCCTATCTGCCTGATGAAGCCCCTCCACAGGCTGGTGCAGAGCGTGAGAGCTGTTGTCCATAGCTTCACCTAAACCCATCCTCCTCCACAGAGACCAGCCCTGACCCTCCTGACCAGTTCTGTCTCTTTGCTCTGTGCCCCTGTTAGGATAAATAACTATGCTTAACTATTTTGTATAACCACTACTATAGTTCATTTTTGTACCAAGGTCACGTGAAGATAAGGGCGATTACAGCTGTGACACTCATAGATATACTACGTCAATACAAATGCTTGATACAATCTATCTAATAGCAATCTGACTAAATAGGACAAGAACTTCTGACAGGGATAATGTCATGACCATTTATCCAGACAACACCGCGGATGGAGTCTGATTGGACAGTGCAATGTGCCAAGAGGCCGGGCTGGCCTGTGCCCCAACGAAGAGGTGCTAAGTCTAAACCGTGGTAGTCTCCCACTATAGTATAGATGTGAATATAAAGAGTCTCTGTTCTGTTTTGGCCAATTTACTTAAACAACACTTTAATACGAAAAGATAACTGCACT